>JABSSZ010001642.1:0-12769 GCA_013755755.1 Fusarium sp. NRRL 25184
ACACGCTGCCCCGACTTTTGATAAGGATAATGGTGGCCGTAATATTTGGCACTACTTCGCCGCTACCAACGAAGACAACATACTCAGATTCCTGTGGGACAACGATCCTTACAAGATCCGCAACTTGGACGCCGTCGATGAACAAGGGCATACACCACTGCAGTCAGCGTTTTGTCACGTCAAGGATCTTCAGCAATCTCCCAAGATCTCCATGGCCCCCGGCCCGTGTGCAGCTTGGTTTCTACTTGAGAAAAGTCAAGGGTATCTACGAGCGGAGGGCAACGAGAACCTGATCCGATGGGCCGTCGAATGGGGAGAAACTGGGCTCGTACAACAACTGCTCAGTCTCTTTCCCCAGGCTAACAAGAATGATGAATTACTCCTCAGGTCACTTAATATGTCGGCTTCTCCGGAGCTGGTCTCATTGGTACTCGACAGGGCTGGACCCTCTCGGCCATTCGCTGATGGTAAAACAGCAGCAGAGACAGTCATCACCAATGTCAAGCTATTGAAGGAAGGTCGATTTACTAGCGGTCCGTCGTCCCACCCATCCTGCTATCCAAGCATGACACGCAGCGGCTACATGCAGCTTCTTACGCCAGAAGTCATCAAATCGCGAGACTCAGCTGGGCGAGGCATTTGGTTGCGGTTTACACAGGATGTCCTCCCGTTGCTTAGCAGACATTCGTTTGAACATCATACAAACCTCAATTTCCTCTCCTCCTTCATATGCATGGCTGTATCGTGCTTGGTCAAAGCGGGAGCCCTTGCAGACTACGAGAGGGAAACCAAAAAATGGGCGGTCAGCTGTATAGCAACGAAAGGAGAGGAGTCTGTCAGCCTTCCTAGGTGGCAGGGATGGCACATTCCATTTGCCACATCCGTCCTGGCCACTTGGTTTGAGGACGTCAATGTTCAAGACGGCGAGCTCGGGATCATGGGCTTTTTCAACGAAGACGAGGCGGCACATCTACTATCTAAGGGCGTCAGCTTGCGCATGCCAGACTTCGTCAAGTTACTTGTCCAATGCGGCTGCAACGTACACAAGCCTCGGCCCGCCCTGGAAGGGAAATCGGTCTTCGAGACCTTCCTAGCTGATAAGCATCTTGATGTCAGCTTGATTCGACCTCTGCTCTGTGGCACGAAGCCACAGCAGATTCGGCAGCAGCAGCAATACACATTCACGGAGCTCGTGCGTGTCCCTGACGAAGAGATCGCTGCGGATATTCTCGGTCAATTGATTGATTGTGGAATGGATGTTAACGGCATGGAAATTACACCGTAAGTCTTCTGGTCTAAACTCATCCGACTTTTACCTAGGTTTACCTAAACCTCTCCCACACTTCCCTAAGTTTTCCATCACTCATCCTACACTTTCCTCAAGTTCTCTAAACTCATCCTCTCTCACTGAGTTCTTGCGCAACTTAAGATGGAGATCTCGGGTCTTCTGACATCCCTATACAGCGTCTGGCTAACCCCTTTTCTCTCTTTAGTGCTTCACCATTGAAATTGCCGCCCGCATCATCACCGTCCTTGCTCATGATAGCGATCTGTTCAAAAAGGATCCTCTTAGGGAAATTGTTGATTGAACGAGGCGCAGATGCCTCTTTGGCGCCGCCAAATTCCATCAATGCCTACCTTCTTGCTGCTAAGCTTGGATATGTGGTTATTCTTGAAATGATCATCGAGAAAGTTGGATCGGCAGAATTCCCTTGGCTAGGCGTTTACGAACACATGGAAGATCACGATACTTACAATGCCTTGCAGTTCGCGGCAGCCGGGGGGCATCGCGATGCCCTCAGAACACTTTTAGAGGCCACACCTCTAGCTAACAAGATCACTGCTACTAGTCCACGGTTTGGCAGAACATGCGCCCACCTCGCTGTGAAGGCTGGTTCCTTAGATTGTGTGAAGATACTTAAGAGCTACTCGCAAAGTCTGTTCAGTGTGAGGGACCTGTCAGGAAGAACCCCTCTGTTCTTGGCAATCGTTGGTGGCAATCAAGAATTGATTCAGTATATGAAAGACAATTTGTTGGATTATGATAACCCCCAAGATATGGGTATCATCTCACTGAACCCAGTCCCAGCCCAAGACGACGACTCTGACAGTGAGTCGCTGCCAGAGCCATCACATGGCGAAGCAGCCCACGAGCAGAAAATCTCCGAACCAAGACGACTAGGTGCCATGATAGCAGATACGATAGACCGTTATCAACTAAGCCGTGACCCTTTGTTCAAGTCTATCCTTGCCCACACCTCACTGGAGGACCTAGGGTCTGCCATAATGCCTTGTGGAGGCTGTACCCTTCTCAGTTACACGGCAGCGACCAACAAGATCCGGCCTATGCTCGAACTGGTGGTGTTGGGGTTTAATGACTTCGTGGCTGGATGTGAGGAACATTGGCCTCATGGCTACAACGCGCTTCTTAGCGCATGCCTGAATTTTCGAACACTGATGACAACCGACATTTTTATTCCTCCAGAAAAAGCACACTCCTTCTTTCAACTGTGTTTAGATCGTTACTTGAGAAAGGGGATGATATGGTTCCATCTTCCAATCTCACCGATCCAAGCCCTTTTCACCTCCTCGCGGAATAGTGGCCATGATATTATTGGGCATCAGATACGCGTACTTCAGATATTTATCACCCACCTAACTCAAAATGCTCAGTTATACTGGTAAGTGATACATAGAATAACAAGAGGTCCTACTGACAAGTAGCAGGGCCAAGATGAGAGCCTCTGGGTGTACCGCCGGGTTCGAGTTCTCTGCAGATGAGAGCGTTCAAAAGAGAGTTCTACGTTACGCTCTCAACTTGAGAAAGCAGGTTACTTCGGAAAATACTGATGCAACCCACACTACGGTTCTACATGATGTGATACATTGCCTTGCCAGAGATAGCGGCTGTCAATTCCGTGACGCAGCGACATATCACCAAGTGGCCAAACTCCTCATCAACAGCGGAGCCGATGTCAATGCGCAAGACTCGGAACTTGTAACCCCCCTACACCTGGCTGCTGGCTATGGTGAAATTGATATGGTGTTGTCACTCTTGAGAGCTGGTGCCAACCCGAATCTTTTGTGCGCTCAAGGCTCATCAGCCCTGAGGCGATCTCTCGCCCATAGCGACCTCAAAGTAACTCGTTGCCTATTGGAAAATGGCGCAAGCCCTGCGACATTCTACAACATTTCTTTCGAAGAGGCTCATGGCGATGTGGATGTCCTTCGCCAGTTGATTGAGCTTGGGGCGGATCCCTACGAGATAAGCCCAGGTACTGGAAGTACTCTCACGAGTGCGATTTCTGGGGGTGCTGAGGGCATGTCATTTGTACTGAACGGAAACTTTGACTTTTATCGACTTGCAGAACAGGAACCGTTCTTACTCAGCGAAATCCTTGCTAATGGGCATTTATCGCCCATGGAGCTCAAAGCGATCATCAAGCGCATGCCACGCGAGTATCGTGCTCGCTTAGTGAACTGTAGACCGAAGGAGAAATTCACTCCAGCATGTTCCATTATCCTCGATGACGATCCGAAGCTCCTGCAGGTGCTACTTGATAATGGGTTGGACATTGAACGCGAGTGGTTCGGAAAAGGAACACCATTGATGTTTGCTGCTGGCATCGGAGCCTTCAAATGCTTCAAGCTCCTTGTCCGTCACGGCGCCAGGCTGGCATACCTCTCAACCGGAAGACGAGGTGAAGTCATTGCGAGATCTGTCACCGAAGCAGCAAAGCCCTACCCCTGCCTACTTCAATGGGTCTTGATCGATCGTCACTACGAGACAAAGTGTCTCACACAAGCAGCACACAACGGACCTTTCATCCACATAAATCAATGGTCCGGCCCACGAAAGGCGGCATACAGAGTATCAGGCTGCGGTGACGAGATCCCCGAGCTGCCAGCAGAGTCTAAGATGGATATGCTTGCCCGAGGTGCGAAGATGAAAAGGGGTATGAGAGGGAGAGCATTGCCTGTCTCCCTTTGTGAATTTAATCCGGGATTTGCGCGGTTCTAGTGGCACACGCGTATCCGCATGAATGTTGAGAAGCCAAGGATGCGTAGAGCCGAGACCCCTTCTGTATGATTAGTTACTGCGGATTTCTTTGTATGATAGGACGGAATGCATTTGAGGCAAGGTGTTGAAAAGGACTGATAGGATAGTTCAGATGTTAATTGTAATTGAAGACGAGTATTGTAATGAAGTGGCGCCAAAACTGGAGGCAAGAAAATTTAGGACCTTTATCCTAAACGACAAAAAGACTTAGGCATGTTTAGTCTAACTTGATGTGACTTTAGACCGGTTGATTATATCTCTTGATCAAGACGAGCATCATCAGCATAACAAAAGTCTCGCCCTATTTTAAGTCAGTTTTAAACACAAGACCAGAAGAAGCAAGTATTTAAGTCCTATATTTGACCTTGTTGGGGTACTAATTTGATGTCTTCGCGATGAACAGTGGCAGCCGAGGTAACACTACACTCGAACCAAAAAAGAAAAGACCAGGAGGCATGCCGTGATATTATCTAGATTGAGTGACATGTACAATCTTCCAGTATTACAGTCATGACAATAATGGAGGGCCGAAGATTTGGAGCTTTTGTAACGTCGAGATATTCAAACTTGTATACAAGATGATGGATTCGTTGGAGTGTTGGATATCGAATGTTGTATCTCTCGAACCTGGGCAACTAAAAAAGGACAATCCTCGATACGAGTTGATGTCAAGATGATAAGAGACATAGTACTTAATTGTGTTCAGTTGAAGGAAAGCTGTCGAGATATGTATCGATGTATGGGAGGACGAGTGTGCGAGGCGAGGAGCTTCTTCGTGGACAAGCTTATGGAGATAGCTGTTGAACAAAGAGTGACGAGGCACGAATGGAATATCATAAAGCTGATCCCTAAGATCAAGAGTGATAGGATCGTAAGCGAGAAGACAGCTTTGTCTCTCAACATATCACTCGAGTAGTGAGGAATGAGGACGAAGTTGTCATCTGAATATCATCTTTGAATTTTGGGGACGGGCAGCTTCTTTGGTCGAAGGATGAGGATGGGAGAGGTTGAGACGAAAGATGACACGAGTTGAAAGGGATAATCAGTCGAGTTCAGGGGTACAGATGCTGTGGGATGTATGAGGGCAAGCAAGCTATGCTGGAGCTAGGCTTTCATATACCAACAACAGTTCCCTTGACCCATTTGAAAGGAGTTCAAGATATTTCCTAAGTCTCTCTTTTGAATATAGAATTTATTCCAAGAGTTTCAGAGAGAATTATTCGACTTGGGCGAGTAACGAATTTACTGTTTCATTATTCTGCGGTCATTTCACAGTCATCAACCATAACACCATTTTCATCAATCAACCAATTATCTTGTATCCACAAAGGTCGTTTTAAGTCCAAGATATAAGAATACATCCCCCCTTCACTTAATTCAGTAGAATTCATTGGTATCTTTCCATCACATCGCTATCATCATGCGCCTGCCCCATCTGGTTTTGAGAACCCGGATAGACAAGTGAGCACCTTGATGGGCAACCCTGATGTCTTTTCAAGTGCCAACACCACCAAATTTGATGCGATGGCCTCGAAAAACAGCCAGAAACAGAGTTGATCACGGATATTGTTGAAGCTGATATAGTGTGCGTTGCATCATTGTTACCGCGTCTAGCGGGAGGACCCTGGAGATTGTTGATAAGGCTGAGACGGTGAGAAATGAGTATAAGAATGAGGTCGTCCCTTGGTTTGACTCTTGGAGTCTTCAAGATGAACAAGAACAAGCACTTGCCTGGTCATTGATGGCAGATGATCAGAGAAAGTCTTGGATCGCCCTGCACCAGGGAGAGAATACAATACTTCTCTGGTTAGTGTCAGTTTGCTATACCCGAGAAGTACCATAGATCGTTGGACTCAAATTCTTCCATGGGAGTAATACAACAGCAGCTCGACTATCCTTAGCCACCAGCCTTGATCATCACGGAATCCGTCTCTTGAATCGAGAGAACTCGCCCCCTTTTGTTCCCTGCTTCCTTCGGTCTCCCTCGGTACCAACCTCGACCTCAACGTGGACTCAACTCAACTTCCCCGACCGTGGATACTACATTTACCTCACCAAACTCGCCCACTCACCCAGGCCCTCTCGTATGGTCCACGACCCATGGCCCCATTATCACGGCCTTGTTACTCCTGAGTCTCACGACGAAGCCATACCCCTGAGTCCCCCCACGAGAGATATCCGGGTTCGACTTTCCATGATGATGTAAACTACCCAGCCGAGTTCCGAGACCTTGTCCCCATCCCACGCCTTCAGATTATTACGACTGGATACAAGACCAACTCAGGAGTCATTACTATCAGCTCAGACCGGGCGGGGAGACTCTCGGTTGCCCCGTATGGAGACGATACTTGGATTCCGGAATGCCTCCGTGTGATAGCGGACCTTGGTGTGTGATGATGATGTAGCGAAGTAGTTGATGCTCTTGACGAGGTGATGTTCTGCCCTTGGTGTGTTGTAGAAGGGCAGATGAGAAGACGCCTGTCTTTACCTGATCCAATATCGACCACTTCACCAGAAATGCCTGGTGTTGAAGACAGTAGGCATTCTCATGTCCGAGCATGATCGTCATGCACAGATGTAAGTCTCCGCCGTTATCTCTTACGCCCCAGCTTTATTCCTTCTCTAGCCCCTATTTCTCTCCGTTATTTCCCTCAAGATATCTTCTTCCCTATCGTCATGTCCGTTTACCGCGTTAGACGTGGGTCACGACAGCTCATCGTTTCCCATGGATCAATCACACACTCTCGAACCCATTTACACTCCCACGTCCGCACCCACACCTCCGGTAGCCCGATGGGTTTCCCATGACTAAAGTCTCATCATGTACGGGCGTAACAGTCCTACGCTTTCACCAGTGCTTTGGGATATACTTTTACTGCCTTGTACTTCCCATCCTCGCGTGGTGTAAGAGGGCCCAACACACCAATCATTGCCCAATCTTGCTAAAGATGCATGCGTGGGATGCATGCATGAATGGCACAGAACTGATTTACTCTGAACCGTCAATACATTGGCTTTTGTGGTCCCCATCCATGCCCACGTTGTTCTCTATTATCCCTCATCGATCCGTCTCACTTATGCCTATCACACTCCGTTGTTGTTGATAGGCTTGTTCATCAGACTGGTTCGTCACGTTCACGTATCGCGATGATGAACTAGCCCTCTCTGTACAGCTACTGCATGATTATCTTGGCTGTTGATTATCATTCAGCGGCAAACGTTACTCGATTGTCGCTGGGTTCACTTTAACATGATCATCCATCAGAGATAACTCGTCCGCTATTGGCTGCCTCACATTATCCGTCGGTCTCGTTGTCTTGGTTCACTGCCCCACTCGGCGAATAAGTCTAAGTCTTATTTCTCTCACATGTTCATATCCATTCTCATCGCTTCCTCTTACACCTTCTCACTCTGTGTACCCCCGTCCGGCATATCGATTCCCTTGATTCGTCCACGTACAGGACAAGACATCTCGGTAGGCCCAAAGGGGGACTACCCCGGCTTCAACGCAGGGTCTCGAGGTACAACATCCTTCTTGTCTTTCTCTTATGACCCTATTTCAGGCCCCTACTCACCGGTGTGGACAATGAACGAAGCTATTTTAGTCAGTCCGGCTTGAGCCGTTCTAAAGCTCTGCCGTCGCTGGGATGAACCCCCACTCAGAAGTGTACAAGTTCCATGGAAGCATGACTTGCTTCAGGTACTACCTTGTCCCTGGCGGCTAGACTGAGCTATCGGTAATCGGCCCAAGCTAAGACATCCATAGATATCGGGCATGTCTTGAGAACTACATCTGCATGCGTTGCGTGGCGATACCACTAGGTTGTCAGCAGCAGGCCTCAGTAGCATGCCAATCTTACCTTTTCTCGACAGAAACTGCCAGTTCCACATATGATGCCATTCGCTTCAATAGGTGCAAGTCTGCGTTGCAACGCTGGCGGCCATGAAACTCGTTTCGCAGTGGCTGCATCTCGGGACGGCGCGAGTAGAGCTTGAGCTGGAGCTTCGCGGTGGAGAGCTCTCCCTGTAGTGGAGGCTCGGCGCAACCACCATGCATCATCTCGGCCAATTACAGAAACATGGGCCCTCCCACATATTACATGGGCATGCGGGGTGAAAGTCACTTTGACTTGGGAGGACCCTGAGACTTGGTTGGATTCAAGACAAGTTGGTGATGCACATGGAGTGGAGTCACTCCCACCTCCATCCACGCCCATGCCCACGCTGGATGCGATAATCAGGCAACTGAAAGATGGAGTATGATAGAAGACGGCTGAGAATATGAGGGTTGGAAAAGTATAAGAAGGGCAGTTCATCTCGCTCAAATCGGGTTTTGCTCATCATCCAACAATCTCACTCTTCAACACACTCGACACTTACAATTATTTCGAAGACCTTCTTCACCAACTATCATCATGTCTCCCTGGTGAGCTCCTCTCCAGTCCATCACAGTACCTTGTTGCTCTCGTCGAATTTGAGCGAGCTGTAGTGATGAAGGACCGAATATTAACTGACAGTATCTAGCTCTTGCTGTAACCACGAGGCCTCTGCCTGCAGCCAAAGCTGTTCTTGCTGCAAGGTTAGCTCCTATCAAACACAATATCATAAAGAGAGCAACTTCTGACGACTTGATAGCACTAAATTCCTTCTTCCATCACCAACGACACTCGGCAATGACAACCGCCCTCGCAGGCCTTTAAGAGACATGCTTCCAGGATACGATACAGGAGGACATCTCTAATGCGAGTTCAACGAGCAAGTCAGATGGACAGGTACAATGGAAAGAAAAAATGAATGAAAGAAAGAAGAGACATGCTGGTGATGAACTGGAACCGCCAACTTTCGATGGTAGCGCAGTTTTAGAGACAATTGAAGCTTGCATGCCTTGAACATGAACTCATCTCATGTGACAGCCTGACTCGCCTTATATGAAACTGACCATTAGCACATAGATCTCGATTCTTGTAGTTATCATGGGAGCGACATGATATCGTGCATGGTGAGGCTATTAGAGTTTCCTCGCTCTAGACTCAGGAACGTCACACGCAAGAAGTAGAAGCAGATGATGAGGGTAACCTAAGCTAGCTGCTGCAGCCGTTGGAAACTAGGCTGGAATTTTACCAGAGATGGATTAGATCAGATGAATTTGACCCCTCTTTCGGGCTGGTTAATGGCGAGGGCCAAGGAGATGGCGCGGACGAGCGCGATGGTCCGGTTTGGGTATGGACATGATATCAATTACCACAGAGAAACTGTCCAGGCATAAGGGGAGGAAGTAATAGAAGAATGTGTGAGATTATCGGATTGTCATGTTGATATAGGGTAAAGCAGAGACAAGAGAAAAGCAAAGTTCCCCGCTTCAAGGCTGACATGATCTACACCAACCCGTCCTTTGCAGGTGATCCGCCGGTTTTATATTCCTTTTGAACTCCAGCCTCTATGACTTGATGAAATCATTCTTGAACGAGGCAGTGTCTTTACTGTCAGATCACGTCGCACTCGTGATCTATCTTTGGCAACAGGATCAACTCTAGCTGCGGATCAACCCAGATCCTACAGGGTACATCACGCCAAAGCGTTTTGATCTGAGTGAGATCCTGTGATCGCTGCGCCATAAAAGGATCCAAAAACCACTTAGCAATCCACTTGTACAGCTCACTCATGCCTAATACACAGCACAATGATCAGTAATTCTGACGCTGTTTCACAATCATTAAATTACGTCATCGTGAATCTCCGCACATTCTTTTTCATCCTCTGCATCTTTTTCAACCTGCCAAGTCATTGCCAAGTGAGGCTGTGTATTAATTATCAACGTCGTTCACAAAAAAAGTCTGGCCCTTCATCTTTCACTAAATGCAATCTTTATTCAAGTCTTTTTTGGTGGTATTATCGCCCAGGTTGAGAATTACTCCGTGTGGATGTCTCAGTTGATCCTTGCTGTGTTCATCTCGGATCGAATCTCGCTGCCGTTTTTTCTGCCAATATCTAATTTGAGGCGAGTAATATACCATCAGCGACTCTTCTCTTATAATTGAAAGAACCTCTTCTTCTTTACCGCTTCTTTCTTCCTTCTCTTGTTTGTCTCCATCACTTGGCCCCCAAGCCCCGCATCACGAACCAACCTGCGCCGCGTCCTAAGGAGTTTGACAGGTTCTGTTGGTTGTACTAATCTCGAAATAACCGCCTGATATTTTCACTTGGCAGCGGCTCTGCATCTTTTTATAGCGACTGCCTAGGGACTCGTCATCTACCGAGTATTCTACATCCCAACTCTCCCTTTTATTTTCTCTTCAGCGTTTATTCATTCCCCTTACTTAAACGCCACTAATAAGAAATACTTATACCCCTGCTCTTTTTTCCCTTTTCCCCTTCTTCTATTCTTTTTTTATCTTTGGCGCCAGCGCCAAGAGTGGAGAACCGGAATCTAGCAGCCGAGACGGGGGTCAAAGACACCCGGTTTCCCCCCGAGAATCACGGAGCTTCAACGGCGCCAGAACGACTTCATCTTCGGGCAGCCGAACTCAAATCTCACCAAACTCACTCACTCTCTCAAGACTCGTATGTGACAATGCCGGATATGCTGGACCCAGGCACACCGACCATCACGCCTCCCGTCTCACCAGGCGGTGGCGTCGAGAGGCGTCGCTCACGGAACCCTCTCAAGAACATGATGCAGCATCTCACTGTGGATCCTCCCCCGCCTGATGACGACCGGGAGCCCAGGAGAGCTTCTCTCATTCGGAGAATCAGCTGGCGCAAGAGTCGAAGTCCCTCGGCGCATTCTGATAGATCGGGAGGGCAGCCGCAAGACCCCAATCTGTGCACTGCCTGTGCGGGTTGGGCCGCTGATATCGACTCTACGTTTGACACCATGGATGATTTTTTCATGAGAGCTCTGAATCCGACATCTGCGGATACTTTTGAGAACAAGGAGCATTCGTTAGGCCGGTTAAAGGAGCTTGAAGAGAATCGCTTCATGACCAAATGTCCTCTCTGCAAGCTCTTTCTCTCAGTGCACATTCCCAGCGAGGGAGAAGGCGATCTATATCTCTCTGGTTTCTCAAGTCGCGATACAAATTATCTCATCGACAACCAGAGCATGTTTGAGCAGGGCCACTCAGCAAAGAATAAGATCAGAGGCGTTAGCCCGGCATATCTAGGTGTCGTGCCCAAAAAGAGCGGTGATGGCGCCTTGAGCTGGGATGTGAGCGCTGATTGGTTCCGTGGATCTGGTATGCTCTATCGAACTATGCCTGAGCCACCGAATGAACTTCTCAGTGCACGATCCGAAGGCAAGCATTCACGTGCGAATTCTATGACCGATAATGCCAGTTGGCAGAAACGTGGTATTTGGGGTCGTGAACTAGAGGGTGTGATTGATATGAGCATTGGAGTAGATTGGCTACGGTTCTGCGAATTCTATCACCAGGGACGATGTGGCCGAAAACCCGTTACGCGGGAGATGCCGGGCTTCAAGCTCGTCGACTGCGCAAAGAATCCTCCGCAGGTGGTCACTGCATCTATCACAGAACGTTATGCAGCTCTGAGTTATGTCTGGGGAAACAAAACGACAGAAACATGGCCAAAGGTTGTATGGGATGCTGTCATCGCGACTAAAGATCTCGGTATCAGATATCTCTGGGTTGATCGTCTATGCATGGAGGAGGTTCAGCCCGCTGAGCGGATGCAGCAGATTGCGAGGATGGACGATATATTTGAAGGTGCCATACTAGCCATCATTGCTGCTTGTGGTGAGGATGCGGATTATGGCCTTCCTGGTGTTGGATCACGAACACGGCCTGCTCAACCAAAGTACGAATTCGTCAACTCCAACATCACGCTTGTATCGAGTCTCCAAGATCCACGGTTGGCGATTAAGAACTCAACGTGGTATCGGCGAGGCTGGACGTATCAAGAAGGTCTTCTTGCAAGACGGCGCTTGATATTTACGGATCAGCAGATGTACTGGGAATGCGAGGGCATGTGCTGTCCTGAATCGCTCATCCTACCGCTTGAGTATTACCACGACATGGAAGAGCAGCGGATGTGTGACTTTATGCGTCCTGGTCTCTTCAACGGTGTGTCATTCGTTGATGGAAGCTGGGAGCGCTGGAAGAGGCTACCCGGCAAGGCTGAAGATCCAAGTACGCTGAGTATCTTCCGAGAAGCGGACCAACACATCGGAAACTACACGAGACGAGACTTGACGTATGATCGAGATTCGCTAGATGCGTTCCTCGGAATGTTGAGACGTATCGAGACGACCGTCGGACGCGGGAAGATGTTCAACATCCTCGGCATTCCCCTCTGGGCACCGCAATTGGATCAGGGACCAGCAGTCCAAGGTCTCCCTCGCACACGCGACATCTTTGCTCTCTCGACATGTTTCTGGCACCACAAAGAAGGCGTCATCGCCACAAGACGCCCACACATGCCCAGCTGGACATGGGCAGGCTGGAAAGGCCCCGTTGATCTCTACTCCTCTATCACAGTAGTAGATCCCGATACAAAAGCCGTTCAACGCAAGCATAATCACCATCACTACGTCTCCGCCACGCACGTATCACGCAACGACCCTAATTCTATCCGCTGGACGTACTCACCTAACATCGTCCTCGTTAACCGCGACGGAAGCGTAGCCTATGACTTTGGCGCCTCGACCTCCGTAACTGGCATGCCCCCCTCCCCACCAAATCTACACATCCC
>JABSSZ010001645.1:0-11419 GCA_013755755.1 Fusarium sp. NRRL 25184
GGGGGGGTCAATGGTCGGTTGAGCTACATTCTCGTCAACGGACGTGCCTGGAACTGTTCTGAATAGCGCAGAGAGAAGCCGACGGCGTTGTTAGGCTCGTATTTAGTCAGGGCACTTTTCCTAGGCTGGCCTTAGTGCCTCAGTCCCTTGGAACTATTTCACTTTTGAAGCATGAATTGGCCCATCCCAAGATTAAATAGATAAAAAGGAAGAAAAGTTGGTCACGGACATTACTCCTCTGATGGGTTCTCTACTCCGTCGTTAATTTCCACGTCCCCATGAAGAATCAGAATAAGAAGCGAGTAGACCCCGGATAAAAACGAGAAATAGTGGAGACCTCAGCCAAAGCTTTCTTTATTCCCAGATCTGAGTTTCGAGGCTGGATCGACAGCAACTTTTGCTTGGGACGAACGATCCACTTTGAGAGGCACCTTTTAATGATATGATACGATCCATAGGGTCCAGACTTTTTGCATAACCTATCAGAGGTCAACCCCAGCACCATAATCTGTGGATAAATCCTCATGATAAGCACAAGGATCACAATTGTTAGAGACTGCTCCTTGCTCTTGAATTGGATCCATTCCATCGTCAACAGATGAAATGGAATGGAATGCAGAGGCATAGCATTGGATGCAACGACTTTATAGCCAAACAGCCAGCCAGCTAGCTTCACACAGAGCCGTAGACAGTACTGTATGTCGATCGCCTCATTCCAGCAGAGAAACCCCTCAAATAAGCCACCACCCACTGTCACTGAGCCTATTTGCTATTGTTGGTGTTTGAGGAGAAGTGCTCCATGCATAATCCCTGGTACCGTATCCAGGACCGCTGGTTTCGCGAACGCGCCCTGTCCATGGTAGAACATTTCCAGAGCTTCGTGCATAGAATACCCCATTGTTGCGGAGTCACCATCCATCAGGACACTGGCAGGACTGGGCATCAAGTGTTTCAACTGACAGGGGAGATGAATTAATCAATATAGAATAGAAAGCCTTGCTGAAGATGCCTGGTTTTCAGTCTATTAGCTAATATCCATCTCCTCATCAAATGTCAACGAGGTCCTCGTCAGCTTCAGTATCGCTCCATAACCCACTGTCTCCGCTCATCAACTCCCATCTCCTCCAAAATAGCTGTCTCTGCCTTCTTGATATCGATGAATCTCTCAACAACTTGGGGACCAAGTAGTTCAGTCAGCTCTTCATCTTCACCCAGCGCCGCAAGTGCCTCTTGTATGCTTCTAGGCAATGTTGCACCCATGTTGAGCTCTTCTCTCTCTAACGAAGACAGCACTGCAGGGTCCTTGGCGCAGTCTTTCCAGACCAGCTCTTCCTCGTCAGCAACGCCCTTTGTCCCCGCTAATAGGATCGCCGCAAGCGATAAGTAGGGGTTGGCAAGTCCGTCGAGGCACTTGATCTCCCAGTGACTACCCTCGATCTTGCGTAGTGGCACTTCACGGTTCTGGGTACCCCATGTTACCCAGGTCCCGCCGGCCCAACAGCCGTCTACAACACGTTCGTAACTCACCATGCTGCTGTATGTGAACGCTGCAATGGCTCGGAGATGCTTCAGGACGCCTGCGTAGAAGGGTTCGTAAACTTGCTTATCCGATCCGATAGGTGACGAGATAGACATGTGCATATGCGCTGCTGTTCCGCATGACATGGCATATGGCTTAGGATGAAGCGTCATGCGGTATCCCTTTGCTGTAGCGCAGCTGCTGATGACTTCTCTGGTGTAGAGGAGAGTGTCAACTGCCTCGAGCGCCGATGCCTTAGGCAGAACAAACTCGTACTGCCCATTAGCACTTTCGGGGTGCATCAACTCAATATACACACCAGCAGCATCGAGCTGTTCAACGGCATCTTCAAGAACCTCAATCACTGCTTCATGGTCCAGAGCCCGAGTGACCGACCACATGTGTCCATCGCTATCAAGTGGTTCGAACTTGTTCTTGTGACCGCGGCGGAAAAGTACAAGCTCGATCTCGAATCCGAGCGTAAACTCGAGCCCCTGCTCAGCTGCCTGCTTGAGTGTCTTCTTTAGGAGGGTACGTGTACAGAAAGGCGCGGGTGTGCCGTCCTTTTCTTTGAAGTCACCCATGACACTGATATGCCCCTTACGAGGACCAATACGAAGGCTTCTCAGATCGGGATGCAATCTATACTCTCCTGTTGGTGTGATACTCGGCACTGGCGAATCTCTCTGGTCGATTCCAAGGCCAGCCTTTGTCACGCCGAGTGTAAAGTCTTCGCCGTTTCGCAGCATGGACCAGACGCGGCGCATAGGAATTGCTCTCGCTCGGGACATTGCGATGAAGTCAGTCCAAGTCACCCGCAAGAATCTCGGTTCTTCCTTATTCTTGAGGAATCGGGCCAGTGTCGCAACGTACGTTTGCTCAGAAGACCCAAGACCTTGACTTGAGTCAGGTGGCAATGGCTTGAATTCTAATTTCAGATCATACAGCTTGTTGGCGTTGTTGAAGAGAATGTCTTGAACCAGCTGAGCTGCCTGTGTCCAGGTTATATCTCCCTTGTGGACATAATCTGCTAGCACGGTCTGCAGCACCTCCCGGAGCTGATCCACGGCTATGATGTAAGTCTCCGGGAAGTAATGTCCGTCGGTGCTCCAGAGGATCTTTGATACTGGACAGAGTTCCAAGATTTGTCGGACTACACCTTCTTGTCCCTCGCGGCTGATGAAGGGGAATACTTCTCCAATGTCAGCGTAGACATTGCTGTAAACATTCGCCAAGTATCCCATTTCACGAGTGAATGGGTAACTGGCATGAAGGAGAACGATTGGCACATCTGGGTATGTTTTGATGAACTCCTGTAGATGTGCGGGCGACGACTTGGATAGTGTGATATCGTTGTCTCCAAGACCAGTGTGGAACTGGATAGGTTTCTTGTGCTCATCCTCACTGTTCTGGATCAAGCCCGCCAGGATGTGCAGGAAGTAATCGTTGAGTGGCTCATGATCAAGTCTCTCGAATGGTTGAGCACCATCTTCTTTCCTGGTGTCAAAAATGAGCTGGAACTGTTGCATGATAATATCAAGGTCGGTGACTTGAGTGACGGCGAGACCTGTTCGATAGCAGATAACAGATTTGAAGCCAACAATTTCCGAGTCATCGAGAGCATCATAGATGGCGTTCATGAAATTCTCGACAGATCCTGAGAATGCCTCTGAAGGGTGTGAAAATTGACCACAGGCCTTCTCGATACAGCTCGCTGCAACCTCTTCGATTCGAAGGATGCGTTTGTTGGGGCTTCTCGTATAAGCATTGAGCGTGTGGTAGGGCTCAACATCAGCCGGATCGCCCAGAAGATCATCGACCAAGATGTTTTCGATGCCTGACATGCACGTCTTTATCCACTCATCATAGTTTCCCTTTTGCTTTCTCGCGACAGCAGCCTCAACAGCTTCCCAAGTTGTGTCGGTGCCTAGGCGGTTGGCAAGAACCTTTACAGCACGAAGATGTGCCAAGCTTGTCTTTGAGTCTTCAATTGCATCTCCATTGGCCTCGGTAGCGATGCATAGGAGAGGATGTTTTCTTATAGCACTCAGCTTTAGAAGGGGGTGGGCATGATGATCAATAATAGGTGTTGTGTGAATGACACGCCGAAGAGCTTCTTCTGTATCGATTTTTAGGGCCGCCATCTCACTGTCGTTTCCTGAGAGAGATCGCTGGTACTTGGCGTAGCTTCCAGTCTCTGGCTGAGTACAGAAGAGCCTTTATAAATTGCTCAGTTGAGTGTACTTGGTGTCGTTACAGATAAGGCTATCATCTGACAAGTCGGCGATATGACGTGATGACCGTTTTTAGACCTCGTCTCTTTACGAGATACACAAGCTCGGAAGTGAGAGCCTCAGAGTAATTGAGGTTGAACAGAGCCAAGTCAAGGTCGAATGGTATTTGGCGAAATCTGCCACGGTTGACACACGACAGAGTTGCATAACATAACATAATTGGGTATTATTGCATACACCCTTGCATTCCCTTGTTTCGTCTTCCTCTGATCTGCTGATTCTTTGACGGGGCAGTTGATTTAAGCCAAGCCCAATCAGGTTTGACTTTTCACTATGTAACTCTTGATGGGCCTTGATATGGCAAAAGAAAAGCGTGAGAATTCGAGACTTGCAGATATTGGAGCTCTTCTGACTGGTCCATCTTGCATATGGTGAGATCAGGGTATGCTGGTAATGATCAATTCCGGCGCTTATATTGAGCAAGATATTCTTATAACACTAAGACCTGGATTTGTCTCACTTATAACTCCCCGGAGCCTTCAAAACTGGTTTCTTGCAAAAATTTCTGCCAATCTTCCATTATCGTTTGTGAACGGTGTTACGGGCAAACACCGCGACACCAACGTCATGTAATGATAAGACATACGACGTGGATAATTCACCTGCCAATTTGAGAATGATCTCCTCGAGTATAGAGTTTTTAAGCGGCTGCCGTGGAGAAGCTACTGTGTATTTATGTGTAACGTTAATGATGTTGGAATCTGACTGTGCTATATCCATACGGTAGTCTCCAGCTCGAGACCAGATATGCCTGTCAACATCGAATTAATGAGATAGTAACTGATCAGCCATCTTCAGTGCTCAATAACTTCGTGGGGACTAGCCATGTGGTCAGACTTATAACAAGAGAAGCTGCTATCCCCAGACAAAATGGCATCCCCAACCACGTCTTCAGCCCGACCCCAAACAACGCCCTCATGCTTGTCTCACAAGCGAGAAAACCTAGGATCTCACAGACCGCCAGCAGCCCAAATAGCACCCCGGCTCTCTCCTCCCCTGTCATCCCAACTAACATGGCGCGGCATAGCGTAGGTAGACCTGAGCCCAGTGCCGACACGGCTAGACCTGCAATAATGAAGGCTTCCATTGTTACCATCATCATGCAGAGGCAGCCAGCTAAGAATAGCAACGAACTCGCGCGGGCTAGAATTGAGCATCTGCGATGAGTTGGCGAACGTATGAGTTTGCTCCAGATACATGTGATGACAGGTAACAGTACGCATAGGGTGAGAAGTGTGACCAAGCTTCGCAACGATACAATAAGTACAGAACGGTTTAGAGACCAGTTGAACTGTATGGGCATTAGGCGAATGGCAATATCAGTCTGTACTGTTGCTAGTGGGATTGTCATAACAGCGCCAGGGAGAAGCCAGAGGAGAGGCCTAGAGAACATCGACTTGAAAGCGACCACCACGGATGTTCTCTTGGAAGACCTCAAGCTCAACATATTCGACCCTAGGCCATAGTCATATGGCCCAATACTTGCGTCCTCCCGAGGCTGCTTTATTTTGAGTGTCTCTGGTGTCAAGCTCACTAAGATGATACCGCCTCCGAGTACCAAGCCCAAGGACAAGAAGAGTGGCATCCATATCGATGACTGAACAAGCTCTCCAGATAGCACAGGGCCTACGAGCTGAGCAGCAAGTACAGAGGCCACAACCCACTGAAACCATGATGATCTAGTAAGCATCGTCAGCAATTAATTTATCTCGCCCTCAGAATTCAGGCTTGCCTCTGGGGTTCGGGTTCCGTGTCTGCAATGATAGCAAATATCATGGCTTCAGCAACGCTTCGACCTCCACCGAAGAGAAGTGCGACACCGATGCACCATATTGCCTCGAGTGGAATAATGTCTGATTTCCAGCATACGAACATGGCGTATGATTCTGAGAGTATCATGCTGAGGATACTTGCACCTAGTACAGGAAGTCGACCGATTCGATCTGAGAGAACACCCAAGGGGAACGCAACTAAGGTAGCTGCAGTTTTGTCAGTCCTACACATACTCCTAATAAGTACATGTATGATATGAGATGGAAACATACCCGAAATAGTGGCGGATATTTGCACCCCCATCATGATGAAGTTAAGTCGTTTCTGCACCGGCTCATCCCGACATTTCTCTTCTGGAAGAAGATCAGGGCTATCGATTCAATGGACATGCTTACATACAATATCTTGCATGAGCTTAATAGACGGTAGGTCGCTTACAGAAAGACCAAGTTGTATGACAAAGAGACAAACTGAGAGAAAAGGGAGCAGGTAGCCCTTCGGCATAGTGAAGGGGCGAGACCACATTGTTTGTTAGAGAAAGGAATGACTTGACAGTTAATTTATTTGTGTGATGTTAGGAGAATGATTCCAACGTGAAAGAAGAAAAACTTGCTACGGTTGAGCTCCTGTGGCCATAAACCTATTGTTTGCTTGATAGTCATTTTTCAATAGGCACAATAAGAGTTGCCTCGAGAGCAAACTCGACACCCTTTGCCACTGGCAGGATGTTACAGCCGCCACGAAACATTTAGGAATTTGCTTTTCACCTTTAAGCACAGACACAATCATCCCAGAGCTGCCCGCTGAAGAACATCGTATTGGAGCTGAATATCACAGGCAGCTTGATACCAGAGCTGGCCTGCGTGCTCAGTTCTTTCACGCAGAACTAGCAATAAACTGACAAAGAACCGAGATATCGATGATAGATAATGACTCGAGCAATTCAGTGAATTTCAACGATGCCTGTCATGTTTCGCAAGCTTCTCATTTTGTTGATATACAAATCGGTTTCGCAAACTCAACTACACAAGTTGTGAAGCCGAGATTGCTAGGCGAGGAACAATCACCGTGGCACGGAGGAGCAAATTAAATAGGTAGCTATGGGAAATACTTGAGCGGAGTCATGTATAGATCTCGAATATTGTCTCATCACCATTCTATCATTTGTCTGGTGTCTGTAACTATCCCGAATGGACTCTACAGTAACTTGGCGATAGCTGAGCACGACAAACCCCGAATGCCTTGAAGAAGCCTTGCGGGTCATGTCATAAGACTTCTTTGTTTCTATAACTAGTGATCGAGGTGGACGAAACCATAGTTGCTCATGGTTTCATTTCCTTCTCTTCACTTTGAACAAAGAACTCCGGGGACCACCAACTGCCACTAGAGACTGAAACAGTATGAAAATAGAAACACTGAACAATATCCGTAGGCACACAATAAGCCCCCATCAGAATGTATTAAACGTGTTGTTCTGCTGGTCGCTTTTGTGAACAAGTAGTTCTAACCATTCTCCAAAGAGCAGGCCTCAAGACTACGGTCCAGTACTCGAACACTGGTTGTTCGACAGGTGAATTCATGAATACAGTGCACTGGATTTACTGGAAGGAACGTTCACTTCTTCGATCCCTATATATTTGCGTTGATCGCATCTTGCTTCACTACAAAGACCATCATTATAGCCGTCTAATTGTTTTACCACCCCTTAATTACCACCATCACTGAGCTATCCCAGTGAGTATGTTCCTCCCCAAGAGCCCAGTGTCCTGACGGATCGAAACTGAATATTCGTATAGCTATGTGTCGAGGCGAAAACGTCCAGTGCAAGGAGTGCTACCGACTGAGCAGCAGGATCGTCGAGCTCTGCATCCGCGGCGAGCTGATGGCGACCTGCCCCGAAACCATCATCGAGGGTGTCAGTTTAGAAAAGGAATTATGTCGCTTATGTAGGTATGGAAATATTAAAGGTAAAGTTGTGATACCCTCTTCAGTGCTCGCACTCTCTAATGAATACGACAGGAACACTTGGAGGGCTTCCAAAGCGCAACCCATACCACAGACAGTCTATCGGCCTCGGCGCTTGACGTATCAAAGTGATACTAGCAGCTTTTGTTGCAGTGAGAGCAAAGGCGACTTGTCTTCTTGACCAAGCTCTTTCGGCGACTTGCAGCGGATCAGACAAACTCTCGATTCAAGAACAGCCAGTTTCATGCTAAGGAAACTGATGACTTGCATGACTGAATGCGAATCGATAACCATTGGGCTTGACCATATACCTCTGAGGAACAGATGACGGGATAGCATGTGTTGGTGGTACCCAGAAGAAAGCCTCACTCTTCAGCTATGAAGAAACGACGGACTTATTATGCCACATCACTTGAGGCATTGAGCCCATTATTGGTCAAATAGATATCTCGAACTCAGCTCGGGTAATCAGAATCAGAGCACAAATATAGACCGTGTTGTCGGGACTCTCGTTCCACTGCAATACGTGCCATGTATCATTGAGCCACAGCTAGATGTCTGGTCTTCCAAGATTGTGACCAGCATGATATTGTCTATTTATAACCATTTCCCAACACCACAACTCAAAGGACGCAACCCTCATTGCAGATCATACTTCTCTCAGCTCCCAACACAAGGTAACACGCATGAGGCGTCATGCTCATGTTTCTGCAATTAGCACCCAATGGTAGAGTAGAAGGTTGAGCAAACATCGACGCAAGGACATGTCCCGAGGAGAGGGTAGGCTATTACCTGAAGCGCCGGAAACGAGGACTAGACTTCGGGCCGAGCCTTAAAAGTCACCTGGTCTTTTAAACCAAGCAAACATGGAGAAGGTGATGTCAAGTTGTTCGTCTATGCTTTGTTCCTGAAGCACGGGCTGTATGTACTGACTGAGTTGGGCCATAAGAGGACCCAGGATTAGATCGCTAATACTAAACCAGAATATGCTAAAGAAATATGTGACAATGGAGAGACGATGAGCATTGATGAGTATTTGTTGTGCCCTCCGTTGCATAACCCGTTGACTGAAGTTGAGCTGCGAGAAAGGGACTGAGTTGAACAGCATGTAATGAGATGCCTGAATCGTACTTTTATTGCTCAAGTAAGCAGCCAAACAAAGAAAGTACAGAAGACCTGGCGTTTTGCAGCAACGCGTAGACTACCCATCATGTCGAGATGGGATCCATGTTCTGATGGTGCCATCAACACGCCGCTTGTATTGCGTTATGCACATTGAGAACGTAGCCCGCCTTATACAAAAATGTGGCTGGACAACTTGAGCTGACAAGCTGCAGGGGATGAAATTAGCGCACTGAGACAGATCGGAGAGTGACGACACGAGCCAGTCATGCTGCAAAGCAGAGACAATGAGTTCCAGTGCGGGCGGCGTCGGAGCCGTGTAAGTGGTGAGAAGGTGAGACGAGACCACGTAACATACATTAGGACCAAAGTCTCGAGATGGACAATGTCTAAGACATTGGCAAGCACCAGGTTTAGGTTTCTTTGTTGGTGTCGATCCTCTTCGTTGTCTCTGTCGTACCCTGAACCTGACTGAGCCCTCTACCGTGAACCCGGGAGCCATGTTCGGCCCTCTTCTCCGCTCAGTCCCGGCACACAGGAAAATGTCCGACCTGTTTTTTTGTCGCTGTCACGCAGATAGAACACCGTCTCGTCTCAGTGCTAGTCAGCATTTGGAGGGGCAAAAGGTGCCAGTCAATCTGATGGGTCCGGGGATCGAGACGTGTCCCGTTGGTTCGGGCCCTATTTTGACTTCATGATAGCGCCCATTTCTGAGGCGAGAGGGAGCTCTTATCCGGTAAACTTTGCAGAAATGAGATCTTGACCGTTCGAAGCATATTTATTGCTGTTGTTGACGGTTTACATTAAGACCTGTAAGCTGCCGTTCGAGTATGGTACTGAGTGTAACGACACCACGACGGGTAGCGACTTTGGGATAATTTCCTGGGCCATCCCGCACGGCCACACGTAGAGGAGGGCATTCTTACTGGGTTGGTGTCGAGCTGAGCTGAGCTGAACTGAACTGAGTGGATGGACAAACGCTGCCCTGAGAATTGAGTCTCGGAAGGTGTGTATAATAACTACTAGCATGGTCATCGTCCACGTTTATCACAATTGCTCATTCGGGCCAGGGGAATAGGCATCAACTAATTGTCAGGAGAGGATCTGATGGGTCTAGGTGATCCAGGTGGTTTACTGAAATCACTCACGGATCATTGACGAATGGATGCCCTGTTCGGTGGAATAGGAGTCATAATCTGTAACGGCTCATCATGATCGTACAGTAGTGGTCGATCAGCTACGAAGCACGTGGAGAGCATAGACTGCTGATCATTGTACGGATAACCGGTTCGCGCAATGGATCATGGGGAATGTCGTTATCTCGCCTCGGAGGAAAGTTGCCTCCTGAGACGAGAGCGACTTGGATAGTAGGTATCCCATGTTTTGGTTCGTTCATGATCCATTGTGATATTCCGAGTAGAACAGGAGAGCCAGTCAGCGCCAGCATTCCATTGACCCGCGTGGCTTGTGGAGCTTCCTCAGTTCACGGACCAGAGCATCGACCATTTGATTTGCGGTGGCTGCCACGCCCACACCATAGCTATTAGTATGGACAGGGATGGCTAAAGTGGTCTTGGTCTGGTTTGGCTCGTCTAATAACTTACGGTCTCTTTTTCTGTCTCTAATGTTGGTGATAATGACAAAAAGCTGAGTCTGTCCGTGCGAGACCGTGTATGGATGGGATGAAAAATTGTTGTTTCTAATCGGTAAATGACCTGTAACAAGTCAATTGCGACTGAGTTTTATGGCATGGTTATATGAAACAGATTCGATGTAACATGTATCCACGTCTCAGCGAAATGGAGTCTCGAAAGAAGCAATCTGGGACGATAAAGACGTCCATGTGTTTCAACGGCTAAAAGCAAACAAGCAAGCAAGGTTGTCTGTAACTGTGACGGTAGCTGTAATGGAGACAGACTACAGTAGAGTCTGGGATATCATAGAGGCCCAGTAGCAGCGATACGAGGAGTGCCTGATGATCCTATACAGAAATCAATACCATCAGGCATCAGACTCATACACTCACTCGCACGGTTCGCTCACTCTTCGAAGCGGGACATTGCATATTCAAGATATGGACCAACAGTACCTGGCCGCTAGTATCTCTGTCATGGAAGTGTATTTGGCCCAACTCAATAACAAATCCAAGCTACTGTTCCACGATGGACGATGGCCCTATACTAGTCATGATAAGAGGAGCCCTGGAGCCGCAGAAAGACGGTCTTGCCGAGCAACCACGAGGAGGCTTAGAAGCTAGCATGCTAGTAATGAATATCGCGGAGAAGCTATGAACCTGACTAGGCTTGAAGATATCACGATCAAAGGAGGTTGTGGCCACAGCCACAGATCCAAGCTTTATTTGTATGTGGTGAGAGGTTAGCCATACCTTGCATTCATTCATTCATTCCATCCGTATCCCTCTATCAATTAATCACAGTGGCCCAGTGTATTCTAGGCGACTTCTACTAATCCTTCCACGCAACGTTAATTAATCCAATGCACGACACGATACATAGCGAACCATGCGAACTCCTGAAGAACACCATCACAACCCCTATCCCAATCAAATCCTACTCCACTCCAGCTCCGTCGACCCTCAATAAAAAAGAAGAGTCCCTGACTCAAACCCTTGCGATACTGACAGGGTCCTTGTCCGCTTGTCCAGGAACGGTGAATATAGTGGAGTTACGCCCAGACTCACTGTCCAGTAGCAGCCAAACCTCCAGCTGCCATCCCAGCCCAGCCC
>JABSSZ010001652.1:0-14020 GCA_013755755.1 Fusarium sp. NRRL 25184
GTAAGCTAAGTCCTATTTAATATTAAATAAATATAGTCTATATACTGGTAGTAATTATAGTTAAGTAATTGCGGTTACTAAGTAACTATCCTGATTACTAGGTGATTATAAGTTAATCACGGTGATTGAATGTAGTGAATGAGCGTGATTAACTATAATTAGTTGAGAATTTGTGGGGGGCACGTGACGTAAACGCTGAGGTCGTAACACTTAGGACTCCTCTATTAATAGGCCCAATACTTACCTTTGCCGCTATAGTATTCTAAGTCCGTGTAATGGGTACCTGTGCGGGGTATAGGTGGCTGAATTTGCAGCGGCTGTAAATTTTGCCATGACGCACCAACATGCGCTGAAGTATATTGCTGAACTACCCTGGGCAGCACAATAAGTTCAGCTGTGGGGTCGCAATGCTTAGCTTCATACGAACGCCCACTTGACGGGAGGAATAACCCCATTAGGTGCATATTCTTTTCTTAGAGATTATTGGCTACTGCAGTCTCCCTCAGCTTTGCCCCTCCCTTCATAATCTCCAGCTTTGTTTTTACAGATCTTTAATGCAACGCTGCAACAGGCACTTCTGACCATCTGGTATCCCCGACACCCCACTGACACATACCTCAACAGTAACAGGCTACGCATTTATTCACTGCTCGGCATGGCGTCACCTTCCCTTCCCTCCGCTGTCCAAAGGAAAACGCAGCGGGTAGAGAGTGTATATCCACGGCGACGTTCTGTTATGGCCTGTAACATCTGCCGTGGCCGCAAGAGCAAGTGTGATAACGGCCGGCCGTCTTGCAGTTTCTGCCTCCAGACTGGCGCAACATGTATTTACCAAGATCAACGCTCTGACTACTCCAAGTTCGTCCCGGAGCTCCACTGCCGATGTGCCATCTTGGTTGGCTAACAACAAGTATCAGCTTCGATGCAGCAAGTGTACATATCATAGACCGGTTGGATAGTTTAGAGCGGCACTTGGAGGAACGATTCGGCATGGGAAACATACCAAGGTTTGTCATTCCCTATAGCCTTCCTACGGCGTTCCTCCATTTTAATCATTGGAACCGATGATTAACCCAGTAAGCCAATGCGATAAAATCCACACATCGACTTCTTCCGCCCATACAAGGCTCACCTATTATCCTGTGATGGAAAGCATACTTGAGTGGCCAGTCTTCGAAGGCCTTACGTCGTTAAGGAAAGGCCAGTCTTTGGCGATAGCTGACTCAGACTCAGAGGATTACAACGTGTCGCCAGGCAACCCATCTGAGCAAAGTTCTGAGGCCGTAGGTGTTGGGCTTGATATCGATATTGATCATGCCATACATATGTTTTTGCAAAACGTTCATTCCAAGAACCCCATACTAGATTATTGCTTGTTAGCTGAAGCAGTTCGTTCCTGCTCTGAGAATGGCTTTGATACGAGTAAAGAATCCGCTCTAGTGGTAAAACAAGACTCTGGTATTTTACAGGCCGACAAAGAACTAACTTTTCTTCTTTCCGCCCAGACCATTGCTTGCGCTCTAGGACTCCGCTCATCACCATTTGTACCATCCCGAAATATGAAACATGTGCCGCGAAACTCGGCAGACGATCAGGCTGAGCAGTTGTTCCGCAAGGGCATTCAGATCTTGGCTTTACAACCTCCCTCGCTCTTGGCAACCCAATGTCGATTCTTCTGTGGAGTATACGAGATGTTTTGTATTCGCCCAGTCGCCGCTTGGCTACACTTCAGTCAAGCAAGCGTTCAACTCAAGCTTCACATCCATTCAAGGACTTTTTCTGGTCCAGTTGATCCTTCAGTGGATCGTGCGCTGCTGCAAAGACTATACTGGTCGTGTATGCAATCAGAATGGTGAGTCTTGCAGGTTTCCGCATCATCCGACTGTTGCTTCCTTATCATCTTTGTTCTTACAGTATCTTATCAGTGAGCTGTCGAACGAGCTGCGAACCACGACTGTTGGCCTCGAGCATCTAGCCTTCCCTTATGCATTCCCACAACCTCCAGCCCAAAATGGACCCTCGTCTTCTGTCGACCCCGGGGCCAACGCGGGGCAACTCGAAAGCTGGATGTATTATCTCTCCGAAACCTCCCTACGTAGGGTGGGCAACGAGATCATCAGCACATTGTATAGTCAAGATCCCTTGACCTGGACAGAAGATATCCCTGGTTTATGTGTTCGAGCACAGCACCTACTGGAGAAGCTTGATGCATGGTAAAATAACCTTTTATAGTTGCCACAAATGTCACAGACCGACTGACAGTGCTATAAGGGTGTGTAACTTACCCAATGAGCTACGAGTCGCTGAGACGATCGCTGAATCGTCGAACGAGTTGGGGTTACATGTCCGAAGCAGATATCTCCTCTATCGCTCCTGGGCTCTTCGACCGTTGCTCTATGTCATGATCCATGCCTCCCAGTCCGATCTGCTACAATACAGATCAATTGCGGAGCCACTAGCATACGACTGCTTGGTTAGCTGCATTGACTCGATCAACGACGTAACCTATCACCATCGCCACCACGGGACGTGGTATACCCTGCGTGTAGTAGTCAGTTCTGCTCTCTCGATAAAGGCAGCCTCGAGAGTCAATACTATGAATCTTCCGCCAGGGTGCCACGACGAAGTGACAAAGGCATTATCTATCTTGGAGAGTTGGAGCACTGAGGCTGGAGATTTGCGCGCAAGTATAGGAATCATCAAGTCTGCATAAAAACGAGCTATCCTAATTTATATCGATTGTTATCTGGCTCAAGTTCACCCGGAAACTAATAGGAACTTTCGGATTAGTCCCTCGGCACACCACTACCGAGTTCTTTCTAGTGCTTGATATCGACACGGCTAACCTCTCCTCCTTCCAACTTAGACGATCCAATCTCGCCGTTAGCAACGTCCTTATCCTCAAAAAGGCTTCCGATTTACTCAAGAGAGAGGCCCTTGGTTTCAGGCAGGAGGAAATAGTTGACAACCACGGATACGGCGGTAATGCAGGAAAAGACAATGTAGTACTTCCAGCCGATGGCCTCCAGAGCGATGGGGTTGACAAAGGACATGACGATCAGTGACGAGTATATAGCAATGAAAGCGAGACTCAGTCCCTTGGAACGAATAGAGTATTGAAGAATCTCGGTAGGGTAAGCCAGGACAAGTGGCGTATAGGCGATATCGTAATGGAAGAAGTAGATGAAGATAAACGCGATGACAGCAATACCGAGGCCGTCAGATGGGTTGATCTCAAACCGGGCAGAGCAAATAGTCCATATGATGAAAGAGATCAACATGCCAACACCTGACCAGTTCCACAGAGTACGCCTGCCGAGCCTATCTACCAAGAAGGCGGCGAGGATGGCGGCAAAAAAGTTAAACAACTGGAGAAGACCGTTGATCAGAGTCTGGGTATCAGGGTTCTTGACGCCAACGTTGTCTAGGACAAGGGTCAAATAATACGAAACAACACTGTTTCCCTACAAGTTTGGAAAGAAATTACTTGTCAGATGCTGAAATACCACAAAAGGGGAATGGTTGAGCTTGTATGAGACTTACCACCCACTGCGAAAATAAGCCCAACAAGAAAGAGATGAGAACCCGTTTTCGGTTGCCGGGGGTCGCCACGAGAGCGCTCCACTTGACGTCCTGGGCATGTCGGTCGAGCTCAATAGCGGTGATAATCTCGTCCATTTCGAAGTCGACAAGAGGGCTCGAGACATCTCCGCCGGCATGATACTTGGCCAGGATAGCGCGCGCTTCGTCAGCTCGGTTATTGGCAATGAGCCATCGGGGGGACTCGGGAAGTTTCCACCACTGCAGGAAATGAAAGGTGAATATCAGCAAATGATTTGCTATCGAGGATTGCGCGCCAACAGACTACTTACAAAAACTAGTTGGAGTAAGGGAAGACCGCCCTGAAGGATAGAGGGACCTCGCCACGCCCAGACACTGTCGGGCATGTGCCTCTGGAGACCATAAGTGCTCCAGGCAGCGATGATGGAGCCAAAGTAGTAGAATGTCCAAAACAGAGCCGTGTAGATTCCTCGATGGCTTGGGTAACACAGCTCTGAAATCAGCATCGGGCTGGGCTGTATAATAGTGATGGCACCCATGCCAACCAGCACTCGGGAAGCGACAAACATTCCATAGTTAATAGCGGCCGCCTGAATCACAGAGGCCACGATAATGATTACACCACCGAGCAGTAGCGTGTTCTTGCGGCCGATTCTATCCGACAGAGAGCCGCAGAAGGGGAGGGCAAGGATCGATCCGAACGACTGCGCAGCATTGACGAAACCAAGGGTGTGGCCTTGAGGATTACCGAACTTGTTCTTCCAGGAAGGAAGTGCCTGTAGGCCGTTCATCAACGAGCCTTATGGATAAGTTAGCGAAGCTATCAACATGACGGAGACAAGCAACGTTTATTACCGTCGAATCCTGCTACAGATGAGGACATGAGGGGAATAAGGAGAAGGAGATTGAGCTGGACGAGATACGAGATACGATACCATGGCTTTTGTTCTTTGGGAAGAACGCTAGCCAGGAGCGGTCGTTCGTTGTGCTGCTTGGTGGGAGGCATTGCAGATGCAATTGTAAACGTCGGTACAGGTATGAGGTATGGGTGTGTGATAGAGTGAAGAATGGCTTGTTTGATCAAGACGAGATGCGAGATTACAAGTGCAGCACTCACCTGCTTTTAATGTTTAAATGCTTTTTTCTTCTTCTCATGTAATTGCGGAGAAGCACCTGGTTCATTACCAGTTTTTCGTTACCCCGGTTTAAACACAACCACGAGATGGAGAATCCGCCTTCTCCAGATCCCCAGAATTTGCAATTGAAAGCTTAAAAAGAATGCCTCTAGTCCGGTCAGCAGTGCGACAGGTGGAGCCCGTTCTGTAGTCTCTGGTCGGGGAGACTCGGCAGGCTTTGTGAATGGATCCTGACACGAGGCTAACGGGGAGCTTCGGCAAAGACTTCACTGATTTGCTGTAAGCAACATCCGATTTTGCACCGATAAATGCCTAGAACAAGCCACCCTGACCCAGCAAAACGATCGAACGACCTCGATGAGAAAGAATAATGACTTGCTTCGGCGACCCCATCCAACTTAGCTTTTCGTCCTTATTGATGAATTAATATTCTACTCCAAGTCACTTGATACCATTCTCGGTACCATTGTTGATCAGACTTGTCCACCTCCTGTTGCCTCGGCCAAAATAACAACAACAATATGGGCGACATAGAATCATTCAACCTCCCATACGGCGAGCTTTTACAGCATCTGACTATGAGCGAGAAAATTAGCCTTTTATCAGGTGAGCATATCCCCCCCCCCCCTCAGATAGTATCACAAGAAATAAGCTAACTAATCTCTGCATTATTACCCAGGTTCCGACTTTTGGCATACCCAAGGCATTCCGCGACTATCGATTCCTAAACTTCGCATGTCGGATGGTCCCAACGGAGTCAGAGGCACAAAGTTCTTCAACAGCGTCCCCGCAGCTTGTCTTCCTTGCGGTACAGGACTGGCGGCCACATGGAGCCATGAACTGATGTGCGAGGCCGGAGACCTTATTGCTAAAGGATGCCATGCTAAGAGCGCCCATATATGGCTTGGCCCAACAACCAACATTCAAAGGTTTATAGCAACTCCCCTGCCACGGCTTTTCTAGGCTAACATATCCGACCAGGAGTCCACTAGGCGGCCGCGGTTTCGAATCCTTTTCCGAAGACCCTTTGCTCGGTGGAAGCCTGGCGAGCACGGTCATCTCCAGCGTCCAGAAGAACGGCATTGCTTGTTCTCTAAAGCACTTCGTCGCAAATGATATGGAACACGAACGAACACTTGTAGACTGCAGGATCAGTCCCCGAGCCTTGCGAGAGATTTATCTCCTCCCTTTCCAGATCGCCATTCGAGACGCCGACCCTTGGGCCCTCATGACAGCGTATAACAAAGTCAATGGACAGCACATGAGCGAGCACCAAGAGATACTGCAAGACATAGTGAGGAATGAATGGGGCTACCGAGGGTGCATCATGAGCGATTGGTTTGGAACATACTCGACAGCTGCAGCTATCAACAACGGGTTGGATCTTGAAATGCCAGGCCCAACAGAGCAGAGGGGTAAACGGGTCGCGACAGCACTGGGAGTTGGCAAGATCAAGAGCAGTACCATCGACGAAAGAGTAGCCTCGTTCCTCAAGCTCGTTGATCGCGCAAGGGCATCTGGCATTCCCGAAGGTGGCCCCGAATCATGTCTCGATACGGACCAAGACCGTAGCGTGCTGAGGAGATTAGCGACGGAAAGTATTGTTCTACTGAAGAATGACGACCATGTGTTGCCTTTCAGTGCCGACAAGAAGGCAGGTCTCCCCTGATCTTTCTTACTCCTCTGACTAACATTGACGAGCAGACTGTAGTCATCGGACCTAATGCCCAGAACTCTTTCTTTTGCGGTGGTGGGTCAGCATCGCTCCGGCCTACACGAGTCGTCTCGATCCTTGAGGGTCTCCGAGATCAACTAGAACAGCCCGTAGATCACGCCGAAGCCTGCCAGGTCTACAATCAACTTCCAGTGCTGGGCAATATCATAACAGCTCCTGACGGGACTCGAGGGCAATTCCTAATGAGAATTTACACCTCGCCACCCACAATACAACCCAACAATAGCGAGATCACGGATACACGGGAGGCCATAGACGTCCTACAGCTCGATGACTCGAATGTGGTTTTGTACGACTATAGCAACGATGCTGCGCCTGATAATGTTGTTTATGCTACCATAACTGCCGACTTGGTTGTCGAGCACACGGATACGTATGCCTTCAGCCTCACAGTCGCTGGAACCGCAACACTGTATCTAGACAACGCTCGCATCGTTGACAACTCGCACAATCAGATGAGGGGCACTAGCTTCTTCGGCTCCGGAAGTGTTGAGCAAATCAACCACGTACGACTCGTCGCGCATAGAGTTTATAAGCTCCGAGTTGAGTTTGGCAGCGCCGCGACCTCCAACTTGAACAAAGCAGGCGCACCCGTCTTTGGGGCAGGCGGTGTCCGTATTGGCTGTGCCAGGTGCTGCAACGAGTCCGTTGAGCTTGATCGCGCTGTTGAACTGGCCAAGACTGCAGATCAAGTGGTTCTCTGCGTCGGTCTGGGCCCTGAATGGGAATCAGAAGGTTCCGACCGTTCATTGTACGAACTCCCCGGGGGGCAAAGTGAACTGATATCCAGAGTCGCAGCAATAAACAAGCATCTTGTTGTGATTATTCAGTCTGGCACTCCCGTGTCGGGTCCTTGGGATCAAGTTGCTGCTGTGATGCAAACCTGGTACGGTGGTAATGAGCTAGGGCACGGTATTGCAGACATAGTCTTGGGGAGAGAGAGTCCCTCGGGGAAACTCCCCTTGTCTTGGCCTCGCTGCATCGAGGATAACCCTTCCTTTCTCAGTTACAGAAGCGAAGCCGGCGCATGTAACTACAACGAAGACATCTTTGTTGGATACCGCTTCTATGAAAAGACCAAGAGAAAGGTACAATGGCCCTTCGGCTTTGGTCTATCCTATGCGTCCTTCATCCTCCAGCAACCAAGTGTGCAGCTAAGGGGCAGCGGCGTCGACGCAAGTATCCTAGTCACTGTGCCTGTTTACAACAACTCGGCCACCACAAACGGGAAAGAAGTGATACAGGTCTATGTGAGCCGCATCACACCGTCACTGATTAGCCGTCCTGTCAAGGAGTTGAAGGGATTTGCTAAACTTTTCGTCGCGGCTGGCGAAACAAGGCAGGCAACCATTCAAATTCCTCTCAAGAACGCTGTGAGCGTCTGGGACGTGACAAGCAATTCCTGGTTACTGGAGGAAGGTAGTTACAAACTATCTGTTGGTAACAGTAGTGATTCATCCTTACTCTCTACTCAGTTTCAAGTGCCAACCACTCAGCATTGGCGCGGGCTGTAGATTCGTTTCGGAACCAATTACTCCTCCTTTCTCCTTAAGACATCAGGGGCCACGATCCGGGCTTAGGCGGAGTAAAATACACCCAATGAAACGCACATTATGCGGCACTTGATCTTTTTCATGACCAGACTTTTAATTGATAAATAAGAATACAACTTTCGATTAGATTTACTGTGATAAGGTTATGGGTTTGAGAGAGGCTTCAGCCCCAACACACACCGATTAGATTTACATCTCTAAAGAATCTGGTAGTACTTAAAAGTTTATGGATAGTTCTCGGGCTTTCAGATAGCCCCGAAATTGCATATCTGACCTAGTCTTAAATCAGACTAAATGTAAGACGGAGATATTGCTTCGTCATCGGGCTTCGGCAAGAGGTATCTCCGGCGCGGAGATGACGGAGATGACGGAGCACAACAGCAGCCTTTGCTCGTTTTCTCTTCTCCGAATACTTCAGCTCTTCTCCGCTAACACAAGGGCACTAACCGCTATGAATTCAAACACCGAGGTTTCACGTGGAACCAGGAAGCGGCGCCGATACCGTACGCCCATCAGCTGCCGGCCTTGTCGGCAGAGCAAATTACGCTGCGACCGCCAGACTCCCTGCGCATCATGTAGGCGGAGAAACTGTGTTGCCCAATGCAGGTACACGCACGAGATGATGGCGCCCGCAGCAGCTCAGCCAGATAGCGGCAGCCTTGCCACCCAAACTTCACCCTTGTCAGTGCCTCTGCAATCGCCAGATAGCACACAGAGGGATGAAACCAATGGCTCACAGCCTTCTCCTCCCTCAGATTTCTCGGCGTTTGAAGACGCGAGCCTACAACAGCGTCAGGACCAACCACCTCGCACCCTGTACCAAGACTTTACTCAGTCTCACTGGGATGCAGTGTTGCAGAGACCTACTGATCACACCAGACCTCCCACCCTTGCATCTCAATCTCAGGGCACCCTTCATCAACCAGAAGCTTTGTATTTCCCATTTCCTCTTGCTTCAGAGGTGACAGTCAATGATTTGACCAGCGCTCTACCACCTCGTGAGTCTTGTGAATACCTGATCATTCGGTACTTCACCTGCATATCTCCCTTCTTCCATATCCTGCATGGACCGACTTTCCAGAAGCAGTTCGCAGACTTCTTTAACGACAAGTCTAGCTGCGACTTATCATGGCTGGCGCTGCTTTTTCTCATCTGCTCTGCCACTCTAAAAACAATCGATAAAGGCGACGAAGTGATTGATTCCATCGCATCAAGTTCCCCTCACAGCCCTAACATCGCAGTAATATCAGACCGATATCGGGCAATGGCTATGATCTGTCTTTGTAAAGACAGATTTCTGGTTCGTTATCGATTAAGTACATTGGAGGCTTTGCTTGTCCTTGTTTACACAATCAGTCATAATGAGGGAGCTGAACAAAGTTGGGTCATTCTCGGTCAGTCTTGCCATGCCTTGTTCCAAGCCCATGAATAATCTTACAGCGGAGTGTAGGGATGGCATCGAATATTGGCATAGGGTTGCAGTGTAATGCAGCCAAGCCAGATCCGAATCTAACTATTGTGGAAAGGGAACGTCGTAGACGATGCTGGGCCGGTATACTTCTCTTACATACCTACCAGGCTATTCTGTTTAGAGATGTCGACATGTCATCTCTTATTAATGACTATACAACCATGCCCGAAAACGTTAACGATACTGATATCTTACACGATCGGATTCTACAACCTTCAACACAGCCGACACAGATGTCCGTCATGATGTTCAAGATATCACTATTCCGGCTTTCGGCTCGCATTTGTAAAGAACTTTCGGATGCGACGCCACTGACCCAAGCTCGGCTCGTGGCTCTGGATGCTGGAATAGCCTCCGAACAAAAACGCTGGGCTTCCGTATTTCTCGTGGATGGAGCCCCGAGTCTTCTTGAATCATCCAGCTACGCCCTGTGGTGCGGGCTCGATGTTTATGCACATCAACTATATCTCCTCTTGCACCGGCCGTTCTCACGGCCGGCCAATCGACCACTTTATCGGCCGGAGTCGAGACAGAAGTGCATTACATCAAGCTTAGTCCTTCTAGACATTCATCGGAAGTGGATGGAGCTTCCCCGTTTAAGCAGCTATAGATGGTATGCATATGGCGTAGTTGGATCTTGCGCTCTCCATGGCGCTGTTACATTGGCATCATGTCTTCTGGAACGGACTGATCGAGAAACTGATGTTTCTGCTGAGCGGAAGGCGTTTGACGCCGCAGTTCTGCGTCTCAACAAGTTACAAGAACGGAGTTCTCTTTATGTAAAAGCATACCCTGTTCTTCGACAGCTACAGTGTGTTCCTTGATGTTTCGAGTCAAAATAGAACTAACACAACACCACGATAGGTCAATGCTGTCTCCAGACAGCATCCCTTGGTCTTCTGAAGCTGCTCAGGAATTTGGAGCTACTTTTGATGATTGGATAGATAACGTGCAGTGGCTCGACCCCGAGTCCATAGATTGGGTAACGTAAAGACTTCTGTTTCATTCAGCTTATTACTAACATCACTAGAACTTCTGGGACGAGATCTTAAAGTCGGGGCTAAGTGAGGTCCCTTCTTGAGGCTCATTATTGCTTCGGGGGCGAGTTCTTTTCTGGTCTTTATTGAACAAGAAAGGTGTAGTCTGATGACGAGAATGTGTGTAGTATTAATTCCGACATACTGCGAACAAATAGACTATTTAAAATTGTATCGTCTTGTTTTCCTCTTTTTCTTTATTCCTGGCAACTAAGTACCTCCCGTCAATGGCTGTATCTACGTCGCGCTCGTAATGATATGGGTTTCTTACTGAGAGCGCACAGATCATGAGGGACGGTAGAGTAATCCAATTCGATTCTGTTTCTCTTAATCAGATATCTCCTTACCCAGACGTATAGTGTACGAGAATGCGGTGAGCTTCTCTGAAGATGCAATTTGCTGCTCTCGTTAAACTTCACCAAGTCATGGGCCATAGCCGAATTTTGCATGAGGAGTAGTACCGGCCCGAATGATGATGACCCCTCCTATAAATATAGTGAGAGCAATGCATCATTAGAGAGCTAAATGAAACTTTCTCCTGCATTCGCTTCTTATATGTACAGTGTTTCTTGGAAATGTCGATCCATAATAGCTCCCTAAGGGCTTTATTCAAGTCTTTGCCACTATTACCACGCCATCGCGTCGTTTGGAAGCCCTCAATTGCTGATCTCTCGAGAAACTTCACAACTAGCAAACAAATACATCGGTATCCAGAATCTACTCTGAGGAAGTCCAGACGCGAACCTCTGAAGCCAGAGCAGCTGTATTATCTTTCTGCAGCGGTATGTAGGGTTGCGAATCAAGAGTAGTGACGGCCGTGGCTTACCCCTCCCTCCAGATTTGCGTGAATCAAACTGGAGAATTAGGCGCCGTCCTCATATACGTTGCCCAGACTCCCATTCTGGTGAACCAACATCCAGAGCTGCGACGGCTCATGCAACACATGCATAATCAAGAAGCTGGTCATTTAAGCACCTTCAATGATCTGCTCACCAAACATCGAATCCGTCCAACTGTTATGTATCCTTTGTGGCAGGTCGGATAACTGTATGACGCTGTCCAAAAAGCGGAGATATTTATCATCTCCACCCTTGACTTCATTAATAACTTGAAGCTTGACAAGAAACTCCAGCCCAAAGAGTACGAGATTGAAGGAACACACCCGGAGTCAAAGATTCTCTTTAAAAACGTCAATATCATTGAGTCTACGGGCCGTGAGCCGTACATGGGTGATGTTTTGATTCGAGGTACGTTATGAAATCTGAATCAAGAACGCGACCTTACCAAAAGCAGGTGAAAAGATCAGTGCTGTTGGTCAAGTCCCCAACAGGGAAGAACTTGAAAAAGACCCCAGTGTTCGTGTCTTTGAGGGAAGAGGCAGGACACTCATGTCAGGTCTTGGAGATGGACATACTCATTTCACTTGGAATGGAGGTGACCTAAACAGACTCGGGGAGCTCGAGGTGGAGGAGCATGTTCTCCTGACAATCAAGAGTGCTCAATGCTTTCTTGACTCGGGATACACTATGTAAGTATCTATATGTTTCTGCCGCGTTGGCAGTGTTAACACTTATCCATAGGTGTTTTGGAGCGGCCTCAGCCAAAGATCGCCTGGATGTGGTGGTTCGAGACGCCATCAATGCTGGTGATATTCCGGGTCCTCGTTATCTTGCCAATGCAAGAGAGATCGCCAAGACTGATGGCGAATTGGTCGCGGGTATTACGCGATTTGCGGACGGTCCAGAACGTAAGTCCGGTCATCGTGCTTCGTATCTCACGGATCAAGCACCCATGCTAATTTGACAGAAATGCGCGAGGTTATCAAGCACAACATCGAAAACATCGGCGTCGACAATATCAAGCTCAGCATCTCGGGTGAGGAGATCACCGAGATTCGTTCCGCGCAGGACTGCTACTTTCATGACGATGAGATGGCTGCCTGCGTCGATGAGGCACACAAACGCGGAAAGCGACTGTGTGCACATGCTCGAGCTAGAGATTCGGTCAAGATGTGTGTGAAGCATGGCGTGGATGTGATATATCATGCCAGTTACATTGATGACGAAGGTATGTGCAGTTCGTCAGACCTTGCTGTTACCTGAAGCTAATTCTGTAGGCATGGACATGTTAGAACGGCAGCGAGAAAAATACATTGTTGTCCCAGCTATTAACTGGCTGGTTGCTACGACATATGAAGCCGAGGCCTTTGGATATGCCCACGAAACCGCAGAGAAAGCAGGATATAAGCGGGAACTCGATGTTGCGGTCGCTGGACTGCGCGAGATGCACAGGCGTGGAATTGTCGTTCTACCAGGAGGGTAAGCCACTGAGCTATTCTTATCTTGTCCAAGTATAGTACTGACTTGCGTAAGTGACTACGGTTTTGCGTGGACGCCTCACGGAACATATGCGCGTGATCTTGAACATTTCGTCAAACTTCTCGGTTTCACGCCGCACGAGAGTATCATCGCCGCGACCGCTGGAGTCGCTGCACTCTTGATGAGGGGCCACGAGCTGGGAAAGATTCAGCCTGGATACTATGCCGATTGCATCCTTGTAGACGGTGATCCCTTGCAAGACATCTCGATCCTGCAGGATCATGACAAGCTCAATGTTATCATCATCAATGGTCGAGTTCATAAGGCGGGAAGGAAGGAATACTTTATGGACTCATCAGGATCGCTATCGCATGGGATCCCACGTCATTTGATAGGAGACTTTCCAGAGAAAAAGCAAGCTATGCAAAAGACATTTTGAATAGTTTGGTAATTCCATAAAAAAAGTTCTCACTACTCGTTTTGTATTTACTTTATGGCAGGACTGACATCGTGAAAACCTTTACTCTCTCCCTTGGACTGCTGTACCCAGGACCTGTGTTTTAAACTTATGGAAGCTCGTTTTGATTGGGGACTCGAATGTGTTACAATCATTGAGTACTACTTCATAAAGGAATACAGACGCTGGAAAAGAGAACCCTTGGTCCAAAAACTCTTTAGCCTTCCTTTACCTTTTAGTTGGAAGATATTTGTGAAAGTCGGCTCGGTATGCATGGGCTTATGTGCTTTGTCGCCCGTAATCTATATCGTCATCGCCTCCTTTCACTATTCCATCATTTTGGACCCCATATCCCGAGTGCTTGGTCTTTTCAGACTCAGCTGCTAAGCAGTGGCTACTATTATCAACCACGTTAACGTGTTTGATAAGCGGGTGAGCCAGATAAGCGGGTGAGCCAAAAATCCCTCACCTTACATTATCACTATTCAATTCAATATTTATCAACAGTCTAATATATCACAGTCTTTATATGAGGCTAGGATCCTTCTTGCCCTTCAAGCCCTTTAAAATGACCCAAAATTAAGTACCTGAAAGGCGGCAACTATATATTAAGTTAACTGCTGTACCTTAGGTCGCTGCCAGAAGGGAATTCAGTTAATATATAATATAACCACTAAATCACAGAATCTATCTGATCTTGAGGAGCAGATAATAGTCCAATTTATCCTTGACCTAGATTTGCGAGGATTTCC
>JABSSZ010001657.1:0-26627 GCA_013755755.1 Fusarium sp. NRRL 25184
GTTCCCTACCTGACATCTGAGCGGTCGTTCATGGCAGAATTCCGCGGCACTACTGGCACTAACTACAAGAGGTAATGGCATCACAGAGTCGGTTATGTAAAGAGAACATGCAATCAGCAGCACCTTATTAAATATCTAGTTAATCTCTTTCTTAAGATTACTTTCTTTTTAAGGGTTCTTATGACTATTATTATAAGCTATCTTAGAAACTCATAAGTACTAATTAATTATAATTTAATATACTATATTTCATCATGGCATATCTGGTGATTGAGAACAAAGGTAGTTAATTTAGTAGCAACGATTCGGTGTGAGGCACTTTTGTAACACTCCCTTATCACACAGGTACCTTACTAAAGATTTACTCTTCTGGATAACAGGTCTCCAGACCTAACTTTCCGTTCTTATCTGAGAACGACAGGACAGCGACAGCTCCATGTCGTAGCGGATTCCCTTCGAAAACAACAAGGTCCTTACTCGGAGGCAATCCTAGAATTCTCTCTATATTACTAGTGATGAGACCAATTGCCTCATTCTCACTGAGATTTGCAAACTTGGCGGTCCACCCAGCCTCTGGGCCTAGGGCGTGGATTCGAAACGATCCGATAAACGCTGAGCTGTTAGCGCTGAGCACGAAAAGCCACGTTAGACTTACAGTTTTCGGCAACAGATAATCCGTATGTTACTCCAGCTTCGCTAAGATAGCTCGCTACGGATCTAGTCAACGGGGGACCGATGACGGCGTCCTTACTTCGAAAGGTATCTGGGGAAGGGCGGTTCTCGGAGAGAATTAAAGGGATATTAGATGCTGCTAACTCCTTAGCCACCTATATAATTATCAGCAGATAAAATCACAATATTGATCGCACGGCTTACAAAAGGCGCTTCCTTGCCGCCAAATATCACTAGCTTCACAGATGGAAAGTCGTTCTTGACCGAGATGAGCTGCTGAATGTCGTACTACAGAAGGTTGGTTAGAAGCTTCGTCAAAAGCTGGAGGCAAAGAACCTGGCTAACCTTATTCTGAGCATATATCACTAAAGGCAATGTACCATTAGCAATTTGGCCATAGACCGTTTGGTTATGTCTCGACTGTCCGCTCTTGAGTAGTTGACGTATGTGCCTTATAGCATTGCTAATGGACCCTTCATGCTCCTGGACAGTCTCATCCAGAGTTAGATGCAAAGCTACATCTCCCTGAACAATACCACCGTTTAGTATAGTTTTGTTTCCACTGGTGAGGAGTTCAACGCTGACACCTTGGATCAAACCTTGGGCGATTGGTGGACTGATGGCGCGTGTAACTCCACCAAGTCGGGCTCGAGCGAACTGCTTTCCGTCGAGCCAGATGCCGTGTTTTGCATAAGCGATAGTGTCTGGATCAGTTGGCAGTTGACCTTTGGAACTTCCATCGCCAGCACTTTCTAGCAATTCAAGCTCTGTCATGCCTAGGCCACGAGTTACAGCGGTGAACCCTGTAGTGAGATAACCATTCTCGAGCGCTACACGGAGAGGCTCCTTCGTTTCAACTAATGATACCTGCGCGCTGCAAGCTGTGGAATGACCGAGACAAGCGAGACTTCCGTCGTTGATAACTAGTGTCAAGGACTCGTTCCCCTGCTGTGACTGGCTAAACTCGGGGTAGTTATCGATAAAGGCCTTGCGAATCCCTGTTATGATGAAGTTGTTTCTAGTTGCCTGCTGACAAAAGACCTTTCTAAACTCTCCATCCGGAACCTTTCGTATTTGAGGCTGGAGGATATCTTGCTTCTGTACTGTCAACATGCTCTCTCCAATACTCGCTTGCACATCGTCTTGATCCAGCTGGGGTAGACCGTCTATGAAGACTTGAACCGGTGTAGCTCCAGTCGACAGTGGATGCGAATCCCACACTGCGATATCGGCGTCATATCCCGGGCTGACATGGCCTATACGATAGTCGAGACCCAGTGCTTTGGCCGGTACCGATGTCACAGATTGTAAAGCTGCTACCTCTGGGAGATCAAAAGCATGGCCAACCGCCGCCTGTGATATAAGATACTTTGCACTCAGAGTCTCCACACAATGATCTGACTTGAACGCCACTGCAATGCCGTGCTTATTGAGAATACTGCTCGCGTGGAGGCTTGGCGCGGATGATTCTTGTTTGTACAAACTGAACTCCGCAAACGTCGCAATTGTCAGGTTGCCGCCAAACTCTTTCAGCATTTCTGGGACCTGCCATGCAGATAGGGCATGATGAAAGGCTTTGACCTTAAACCCAAACTCTTTGCTAATTCGAAGCATTGTTTCCATATCTTCTGGTTCGTAGTTATGGTTATGGACTGCGACCTGTCCACGCAAGACTCCTATTGTCGACTCGAGATCAATTTGGAAAGGCAATTTACCGATTCCCTTGATGAACTGGACCTTTCGGTTGTTAGACCAAGTTTCAGATCCAGCAAGGCTTGCGCAATAATCATCTTGCTTGTCTTTGAGCTCTTTGGCCTTTTGGAAATGCGTCCGCAATTGTACAGCGTTCCCTTGACGACTATAACCCCAGACCGCTTTAGGGTTCTCACCATAGGCTAGCTTCATGTATCTGCGACGATCTTTCCAGTCGACTCCCCTTTCAAGGAGATAATCATCTATAACCGGCTCGTGATTCTTTCCCGAAGCAACGGCATTTTTGACCGGGATACCCTCGCCGCCGATCAGGTTTCCGGAGCCAGGAAGAAGCAGCGATGAGGTTACACCGCCAGAACAGATGAGAGAAGTTGCAACATCGTATGGTTTAAGTGCATCCAGGATCCTGTTCATCGCGGTGATGCCTCTTGCCTTTGGATTGAGTTCGTTGGTATCGTCGGTCATTTCATTTTTTGGCCAAGACACAGCTAGATGATGCGAGTGCATATCGACAAGACCTGGGGTCACCCAGCGACCATGGAGATTGTATTCCGTGGCGCCTGGTACCTCGAGCTTCTCGCTCGTTTTGGCGACGAACGTGACCAATCCCTTCTCAAAGAAGATGTCCATCGGTTCTGGGAGCACAGCGTTGCCATCAAATAGGGTTGCGTTCCTCAACACTATTACTCCCTGCTGCTTAGTACCGGTTGACCACCTAGGGTTTCTTTTTCGGACGGGCTCCGGCTGAGAAGGGGCCCGATAAAGGGCTAAGCATTGGCTTTGCGCATCTTCAAACTTTGCCAGGAAGTGGGAAGCAGAAACTTGTCGGTGGAGATTATGGTTATTCTGCAAAGAATTGACTAGCCAAATACCGAGGAGAAGAATCAGGACGAGTATGCAAACCCGGTGCGGCCGTAGACGCGTACTAAATGCAGTTGGACGCGGTGCGATTTTCGTGGGAATGTGTCGTGTAAATGAAGGAGAAGCGAACTGCAATGCCTCCATATCGCAGTGAACTTGTCGTCATCCACGACAAGTCTATGCTATGAAGTGAAGGAAAGAATGAAGATTTAAATGTGAAGAGTCTAAAAGATCTTCCTGATATTGGTGGTGGTCGTTATCAAATACCCAAGAGCGGGGCTTCATACAAGCCGTGTCTACCGAGTTTCTGGCGCTAAACAAAAGGACCAAGTCTAACTAATTTAATATACGGGGACCATTTCCCTGCGTCTACCAAGTCCCCGCCGCGGGCAATTCTTCGATAAGACTATCGAAAACACATGGAATGAACAGGACAAATAAGGAATAGAGTCAGTACTTTTCGTACCAGCTTTCTGCAATACTCATAGCTTTCGTTCAGCTCGGCATCGTCTCACCTAAAACGAGCCTCAATGGTGGTGTTGAGGAAGCTGTGCGCTACGCCAGGGATGCGAATTTGGATCGCGTCAGCCAATGTGCGTTGGCGATTATTATTTAATTCAGACTTAGTGCACTAACTAACTACACTTAGAAATTGAACCGGCCAGCTCGTTGCTGCACCAATCGCGTTTGATAAGCCAAACAAAATAGCTAACAGCTTAGTGTCTGGGAATGGACGACTAGCAGATGTGCGAAGGTGCGTCCAATAAAAACAAAAGTGGCCCTTTCGATAAGAGGCCAATTCTGGGCGCAAGGCAGAAAAGTGGCCTTGTCTTATTTTATCTGCTCTGAAATAAGGTGCCTAGGTTACACCTTATATGTAGAATGAATTTAACCTTCTCAATATAATATTTACCCTATGTAATTTATTACTGGTGTAAAAAATAAACTGGGTTTCCCCGGAAGAGGAGTATACCGTGATTGGCGCGCAAAGCCTATGGTGGGACATTCGCCTCTAATGGCCATGGCAATCGTGAGGAGAGACCTATGGGGTATTATTACGGTTAAAAAGAACCTGTCGATCTCATGACGAATTCTGCACTGTTTGTCCGCGGGGGGAGCTCCCCACGTATATAATCGTTGGTTGACCTACCAGGGACTTTTCCTCCTGTCGTCAAACTCGGTCATCTTAGACTTCTCCAGAAAGAATCAAACACGAATCTTACAGTACCAATGCGGTCTTCTATATCTTTATTCCTGGTTGCTGGTATTTTATCAGGTCTCGGTGCAGCTACGCCAGCCAAAATGCCCTTAGAAACGAGACAGGCGGCCACCTACAACAACCCAGTCCTGTTCCAGGATCTTCCAGACATCGACGTTTTCCGCGTTGGTTCCGTCTACTACTACTCAACGTCCACCTTTGCCTTCTCTCCCGGCGCTCCCGTTCTTAAATCTTACGATCTGGTCAATTGGACGCCCGTGACGCACAGCGTTCCCGACGTTGCGGCCTTTGGAGAAGAGTACAAGCTCAATGGCGACAATGACCGCGCCTATGTCAAAGGTGTTTGGGCAAGCTCCATGAGATACCGCAAGTCAAACGACAAGTTCTACTGGATGGGCTGCATCCAGTCCACTGGCAAGACCTTCCTCTACACAGCGCCAGGAAACGGTGCCGCAGAGAACGACGGTGAGAATGATAACTGGGAGTGGACTCTTGAAGGAAGCATTGATGAGTGCTTCTATGATAATGGAATCTTCTTCGACGATGACGATACAATGTACGTCACCTGGGGCAATCGGCAGCTCCGCGTGACTCAACTTTCCGATGATGGTTTGAGCGTTGTGCGTACCGAAACGGTTTACAATAGTGGTGATAGCTTGTACCTCGAAGGTTCTCATCTTTACAAGACCCATGGCTACTACTGGGTATGCCCTACGAAGGTTGCCAGTGGTCAATATATCCTTCGCTCAACTGAGCCCTTTGGGAAATACGAAGCTCGGGTGTTCTGGGATAACCTCTCCGGGCCGTTGCCCAACGCCGGCTATGCGCATCAGGGCGGCATGGTTGATACTCCAGAGGGTGACTGGCATTACCTCGCGTTCATGGATGCTTACCCTGCCGGTCGCATTCCTGTCCTTGCTCCCATCAAATGGTCTGACGATGACTGGCCGTCAATTGAACTCGATAACAAAGGTGGTTGGGGCGTGACCTACCCAATGCCCGTCAAGACCGACAAGACTGTTCCCGGTGTCGAGCGTGTTGATGACTTCTCCGCTTCAACCCTTCATCCAGAGTGGGAGTGGAATCACAGCCCTGACCCGAAGTACTACAACCTCACAGCAGATGGTTTGGTTCTGAAGACTGCATCTGTCGTGGAGGATCTCTTCAATGCACGAAACACTCTTACCCATCGCATCACAGGACCACGCTCTGTTGCGACCTGGCACCTCGATATCAGCGGACTAGTCCAAGGGGATCGCACCGGAGCAGCCATATTCCGCGACGAATCTGCTTATATAGGCGTTCATAAGGACTTAAACGGTACCCGCATTGTCTTTGTGAATAACATAACCATGAACCAGCAGTGGGAGACTGTCAGCAGAGGCACAGTTGCAAAGACAGGACCTTCCGTGGATGCAGACGAGATCTGGTTTCGTGTTGATGCTGATGTGACCCCTGCATTTGGTCTGTCACCTGTAAGGGAAGCACATTTCCACTATAGCCTTGACGGAAAGAGCTGGGAACAGCTGGGCACTTTTTTGTTGCATAACAGGTGGCAGTGGTTCACTGGCTTCCGGTTTGCTGTGTTTAACTTTGCGACTGCTAAGCTGGGTGGCCAGATTACCGTCAAAAGCTTCGAGAATGCATTGGCTTAGATAGTTTTCAATGACAATAAGTATTGCTTGAGAATGCACGAATAGATTAAGGGTTGATCTGGAGAATTTTATTCGGCAGCTGATTTGTCCTCTATAATCTTGCCATTCTACACATCTGTACAATGTGCAATGTGGATTGGGTAGGTAGGAAATATAAAAATATGATTTAAATTACAGTACTAAAGAAATGTCCCTTTACTCCAAGACAGGGAAAACCGGGCGAACCGATGAAAAACCCTATCCCTCCATCATCTTGCCCCCGGCAATAAGCCAGCATGCCCTTGTTGCAAGCGTCCTTTACTTCGCTTCACAGCCATGTACCAAAGATCTTGATGTAAATCATCTTGACAATCTGGACCTCCACAGCGTAAAGTAACAACTCAGCAGCCAAAAATCCAACAAAAGTCGGTGCTGGTTGAGCAAAGCTGAACGCAGGTCTGAAAGCCGGGATCCAAGGTAAGACGAAACCAATAGCCATAATTGACGCTGTGGAGAAAACAAGGATCGGTGCTGCGCGGCTCTGAATGATGGGAAGTTTGGCTGTGCGTAGCAAGTGGACGATCAGAGTCTGGGTGAGAAGGCTATTATGGAGTCAGTGGTGCGACTTAAAGAGTGTTGATGGGAGCTTACCCTTGCAGGAACCAATGTGTTTGTGCGAGCTTGACATTGTCGGCGGTAGTTCGAATGCCGTAGAAGAACCAGTTGAGAGAGAAGGTACACATGTCGATGACTGAGCTTGTAGGGCCAAGGACAACAATGAACTTGAGGATATCTGCTACTTGTTAGATATGTCCATCAAAATAGACAGGGATACCTACCCCTTGCGTTCCATCGTCGCGGTTGGGTCAGATACTCTTCATCAACGCGATCCCAAGGAATGGCGATCTGACTGATATCATAGAGCAAGTTCTGAGCGAGAAGTTGAATGCTAGTCATCTATACCCAAGTTAGCATACTCCCTGCAAGGTATGGTGAGCTACTCACAGGCGTAAAAGGCAACCAAGCACTAGCAGCCAGAATACTGAAAACATTACCAAAATTAGACGAAGCGACCATCTTGATATACTTGATAGTATTCCCATGCGTAATCCTTCCCAAAATCACACTCCTCACAATAATCGAAAGCCCCTTCTCCGTCAAGATCAAATCCGCACAATCCTTCGCCACTCCGGCCCCAGAGTCAACCGAGATTCCAACATCTGCATCCCGAAGCGCACCGCAGTCGTTGATACCATCGCCGAGCATACCAACGCAGTTACCGGCTTTTTGAAGAGCGCGAACAATCAGGCTTTTCTGCTTGGGCGTTACCTTGGCGAAAACACTGCATCGTTCGACGGCGAGGTCGAATTCGTCGGAGTCTTCGAGGAGAGCTAGTTCAGGACCGGAGATGGCTTCGGCGTCGTCGTCCATTGTTTCGGAGTGCTGGAGCAGTTCGAGGGAGCGGCAGATGTTGAGAGCGACGGGGAGGGAGTCGCCAGTCAAGACCTTGACTTGGACGCCGAGCTCGGTGAGACTTGCGATAGCGTCTTTGGCGTCGTCCTTGGGAGGATCGGAGAAACTGATCATTCCCTCGAGCGTCATGTTCGTCTCGAGCATATCGAGCTCATTGACATAAGACTTGCCGAGAATGCGAGACGCGACGAGAAGGACGCGATAACCTTCCATGTTCTTCTTCATGGCGAGTTGTCTCCATCGGGCTTGCATCTCAGTGCTGAGATACTCACTCTTACCAGCTGAGCGCATGGATGAACAACGGGTGATGACTTCGTCGAATGCACCCTTGACGATGAGGAGGTATTGGCCTGTGATGCCGCGGACGATGCAGCCTGAGCGACGACGTTCAAAGTCGAATGGAATGACGCGGACTTGTTCGTAGTGGGCGATACCGACTTCATCGCCGTTGGGGAGGTGATAGTTGATAATAGCTCTGTCCATGTTGTTACCGCTGTTGCCTTGGATTTGAGAGTCGACCTTTGCGAGTTCCATGATGTTGAGGTTGTCCTCTCCTTCGGCATTGGAGTACTTGTGCACCGAGAGTTCGTCCTTGGTCAAAGTTCCGGTCTATATCGTTATTAGTACTCAGTCAAGTCACTGAACTGGTATGCATACCTTGTCGCTGCACAGAACGGTCATGGCGCCGAGGTTTTGAACCGAGTCGAGACGCTTGACGATTGCCTGCTTCTTGGAAAGCTGGTGGGCGGCTCGAGCGAGATTGGCGTTGACGATGGCGGGAAGCATTTCGGGAACAAGACCGACTGCGACACTGATACTGAAAAGCGCTGCGTTCTTCCAGTTCCCGGTGACCTTGCCGGAAATGCACAGAACCTGAACGATTGTCAGTTGAAGTGGGTAAATGGGTTCAGGAATTACTTACGATAGGAACCATGACGATCATGAAGCCGATGAGCATCCATGTTACATTGAGAATACCTTTCTGGAAGGCATTGGGCTGTCGCTTCTTCTCAACCTCTTTGACCATGGTCGCAATCATAGCATCTAAAATTGTCAGCCAATCCATTCTCGCACTCTCAGAGTCGAGTAGAACTTACCATCAGCTGTTCGAACAACAAGTCCAACACCATGACCGGAGACAATATTCGTCCCCATGAGCGCAACATTTCCAAAGTCAAAGATTGAGAAAGCCTCTTTCGCATCATGAGGTCCCGCATCCTTACCCACAGGTTCACTCTCACCCGTCCAAGCAGATTGACTAATCCTCAAGTACGAAGACTCAAGGATGAGGCAATCGGCTGGGACAATTGCACCGGGGACTAGAATGACGATATCACCGGGGACGAGGTCAGTCTCGAGAACTGTGCCCTCTGTCCAGGAGAGTTGAAGATCGTCAGTGGACGTTGCAGGTCGACGGACGCGAATCTTGGGAATGATGGCGGATTGAAGACGAAAGATTGCGACACCGCTTTGGAATTCCTGCCAGAAGCGCACAGCGACGGAGATAACGATCATGACCATGAGAACAGCAAATCCTTCCTATTACCTCGTTAGCCCCCATCACCATACTCTTTATCGCCAGTGCAACACTCACCCAGCTAGGATCCGGCATCGCAACATTAAGAATCGCCAAAAACATCAACAGAATATTAAACGGGTTCGGAATGACACTCAACAACAGCATATACCAAGACTGCGGTTTCCTCGAAGACACAACATTCTGACCATGAATGCGTAGCCTCGCAGTAGCTTCAGCCTCAGAAATACCATCACTGCTCGACACCAAATGCGCAAGGGCCGTATCAGGAGTCATGGACGCAATCCAGCGAAGAACATCCTCTGGCGTGCTCTTGGATGCCCGGTCTGGGTTTAGTTGCCATGTCGCGGCTCGCGCGCGGGATTTGCCGTTGCGTAGGCCAAGACGGCCGAGGATGTTGGTGTCGCGGCGGGCCATGGTGTTGGCATTTGTTGATCGATCATTCGTTTTCGAGATTCTACACCCAATCTGAATTGTCAGCGCTGGCTATCTCGCTGCAAGGCAAGATCAGGTTCGTACAAAACTTAAGGTGGATCAAAGTCTGCTGCTTCAGACTTGGCGATTCCTCGGAAGAGGAGAAGTTCCAGCGAGTTCTCCAGATTTGCGAAAGGTAGGTAAACTGCAACAAAAGAGTTTTTCATCGAATTGAACTGAATAATTTGATGTACTGTAAGTAAAGTAGAGTAAAGCTTTGTGCAGAGAGTTGGGGGGCGTCAGCGATATATACAAATCACGAACTTGTAAACTTTCTCCTGATTAGAGCCGCGGAAATAATGCACTAGCCAAGAAATGATAAACGAAAATCTTTTCCAGACTAACACGGCCAAGAAACAAAAGCATGTGTTATTGTTTGCGGGGGTGACTCATGCCGAGTCTCCATCTAATAACCTCTCGTATAAAACGTGCCGATTACCCTTGGCGACAAGACTTACTACGTAGCATAGAAGCAGCCAGGCCAGGAAATATCTCATAGCCAAGCGCCAAGTTGCTATCAAGGTACCTGCATACAAGAGCCGAGTTCCGAATGACAAGAGGAGAATATGTGCAATATGGAACTTGGCAAGATACTGAGAGCGAATCTCCTGATGCAGGGTCATAACTCCATGACTTATCCTCAGCAAATTTACTTTCTCCGAAAAGCCAAATTCTTCTTGGTAAACGGTGTTATCTCGTCAAATTACAAAAACACAGCCCCGCGGGCAATGCCGTCATTGACATTTCGACGATCAGGCACTGCCGCCTGCTGCACAGCCCCGTTGAACTAAGCTACTGACCTCCCTTTTTTCGCATTTGCGGCTTTTTATCTTTTTGCTGATTTCTTGGACGGCACGTCAAGATCCGAAGTTGGATGTGTTTTTTATATTAGTAGTTTGGCGAGGCTTGGGTCTAGACTCTGGGCGATATCGAGGACGCGTAAGCCCGCTAGGAGAATTGTGTTATACCCGCCGTATACATACGTAAATTCTCCGTAAGATTGAGATCTAGATTGATGAGGTGTAAAGATGAAGTAGTTATGGCCAAAGAGCTTCCTTCTTCCAGTTGTTTCCGGCCGGATCCAAAGTGTAGCTCAATCGCTGATGCAGACGATCACTAGAAGCCTGCCAGAACTCAACCGTCTGCGGCGCCACCGCATAAACCACCCAACCCTCAGCACTCGGCTCCTGTCCGTCAATCTCATGACTTTTCACGGCTTCCGCCATCTTGGCCTCCAGCTCATGCGGGTCCTTAAGTGGTTCGCTCTGCCTCGACACCTTGGCAGTGATCTTGGCCATAGCCGATCGAGCCGTCCAATCCTGCTCACACTCACTTCTAGGCAGAGCATTAGCTTTACCGCGGAGGCGGATCTGTCGTCCGATCTTGGGCCAGTAGAATGTAAGCGCGACGTTGTTGTTGGATGAGATCTGGCGGCCTTTGGGGCTGGTGGCTTTGATGGCGAAGTGCCAGCCGCGATGATCGACGTTCTTGAGAATTAAGACTCTGGCGTCGGGGTGGCCTTGCTCATCGACTGTTGAGAGTGTGGTGGCGTGAGGTTCTGGGACGTTGGCGGAGATAGCCTCGTCGAGCCATGTCTCGAATGCTTGGTGAGGGGTTTCGGGGAATGAAGCGAATTCTGCTTTTGGATGGGACGCTCCTTGTAGAACAGGAAGCGCACGAAGCTTGGCCTGGAGTCCGGTGTTTGCCATTGTGCCAGGAAGTATCTAACTTGCTTTTAGTTGCTTGAATTAATGAAGCTGGTAAGTTGGCGGTATTTATGAAGAGTTGAGGTGTCAAGTGTGACTCGCACAATCTGATTTTGGAAGTATCATAGATGATCACCTAATCCGTATCTGTGATTCATGATCCGGTATCGGATTCAACAGCCTCATGAATTGATGCGCTCTGCAGTAGGACGATTGAACCATGGTCTTCCATAGCGCGCTCTCCTAAGAGAGTTCGAAATGAAATGATTCGTATTGAATTGGCTCTTTTCGAGACACGGTTATGTCCTAGCAATATGGCTGTCCCTCAAATTATAGGTACGCGGCCCTCAATTATCTCCCCAATTCTATATAATTTCTCGAGGTAAAGCAAGATAAGCTATTGAGTAATTATATTTCGTTTAACTTGCAGTATCGGCTCGAACAGTAAGTAGAGTGGATTCAATAAAAATTATACCAGCGACGCAAGCGACTTCACGAGTAGAATACATCGAACAGATAAATACATAACGATAGTAACGTCAATCCACACATACATCATTGGAGAGTGTCAGAGAAGACGTCCATCGTTTATTTATTTCTATTTTTGGCTTCGGACTTTGTAGAATTGTCCGTTAGTCCGCTTCGCAATATGAGCTTATTGGACACTGAACGAGCTGCCTCGGTATTGAGTGACCAGATCCAGTCTCAGATATGATATGGTCTTCTAAGTTCAATCTCAGCCAGCGGTTCTTTATTATTGACGGGAGCCTTTACTGGTTCACGAGCTTGCGGAGAGAAGACTCAACCTGACTCTCCTTGTCACCCAGTCGTCCAACCTCTTTGCCCTGAACATCCGTTAGTTTACATTCACTACCGAAGCCAGTTACTCAACTTACATTCACGACCTTGACGACAGTAGGGACGCCATTGACGTTGTAAGGCGGGCTGCGGTACTTGTTCTTAGGAGGACCTCGCCACTCCTCACGCGAACCCACGCGGACGATGTAAGCGGTGGGATCAGAAGCGCCGCCAAAGACAGTTTCCAGGACTGGGAGGGCATAGCGGCAGTCAGGACACCATGAGGGCTCGCCTGAGGCGAAGTAAACGACGTAGTGAGTGTCGGTGGAGGTAGGTGGGGTGTTGGCGTCGATGAGAGGCATTTTGGCGGTGTTGTTGATGAATGATTTCTTGGACGTGGATGGAGAAAATTTTTTGAAAGGGGATGGTATATCTTGTACAGGATTGAAGGATTAAATAGAGGGGAGTTGAAGGTTAATCGGCGTGATATGTCAGCGAAGATTCTCGGGCCAGATGCAGGCAGAGTTGCAAAAACTTAACTTTCTTCTTGATGACTAAGACAGTGCGCGGCATTATTGGCACATGGCGACTTACTTACAAGTCGTGACAGCCCACAGTGCGCATTTGTTGTTCTGGTACGTATATGAGCCTGACAGTTCACTATTGCTAATCTTTATTGGATGCTCACATCTTGATAAACCCTATTGCACTCAAACTTCCGACTTTTCGATGTCTCGCGCCCCAGTGAACTTTGCCGCGCCTTCGGTTACGCAAACTGGCACAGTGAAGTGAGCGGGGTTCATTGCATGACGAAAAGTCCGAACGAATGTCGTGACTGATGGTTCTTTCTGGCCATGGCTTCACATAAGCTGCTCGATTTCTCCAAGCTCACACTGCATCAAGTCAGATCACCTCTTAATCCAAACCCCAGTTGGTTTAAAAGAAAAGAAAACCGCAAAAAGAAACATCTTGCATTTCAGAGACATGTTCATCATTCCGTCAGTGCAGCAGCTGCTCAGCAAACTGCCCACGATCTACATGGTATATCATAACTCATAATCCCCCCATCACTTGAGAAGTCTCCAAGAACCAGTCTCAGCCCAGATTCGCGCGTACCACTGATGCAACTCGGTCATCCATCCAGGCATGGGTCCCTTGTTCCCGGCAATCTTACCCTCGCTGGAGAACAAAACACTCTTCAGGCGCAACTCAACTTCCTCGTGCACCTTGTCGATAGTAGCGCTGATCTGGAAGAGACCGTCAGAGGGGCGCAGGGGCTGGTTGCGCGGTGAGTCGCCGCAGCGCACCGTGATGGACGTAGGAGTCTTCTCGACTACTTCGAAATGATCGGTGATGGCGGTGCCTCTGTCGTAGTTGCTGGTAGAGAGCTGCTCGTTATCCCAGAGCTGCTGTTCAGTCTCGGGACCTCGCCACTTGAAATCAAGATATCGACGCTGAATAGCGAACCCTGGATCGGTGAGTGATAAGACTGTTCAGTGAGATAAAGGTTACTTACCCCAACCGCTCCAAACTCCACGACAGAACTCAAGCGTCAATTCATTGTTATTCTGCAGCAGCTCCGGACGAATCTTGCTAAAGGGGATGCGCTTGATGACGACATCTTGGGTAGCAGGGTTACCGTTTGGATTAGCCCTTCTGAAGAGTCGAGACGACCAGATGGGGGTCGTTTGCGGGGAGCGGGGAGATGACGGGGTTTTGAGATGCGAGGTACGCGGCGGCTGTGGAAGTGCCCAACAAGCCGGTAAAGATTGTTTTTCTGGCCAAGGTGAAGATGCCCATGGTGAGTGAGTGGTTTTAATGGGTAGAGTGAGGTGAGAGTGAAAGTGAAGATTTGAGGTTGAGAGAGATAAGAAGCGCGTTTAATTTTCGGGTGGGTAATTCATGCTTGTGGGTGGATAAATGTCCACTTTTTGATTGGTGGAGAGGAAATGCATCATGCGACCAGCTGCATTGTTGTGCATAAAAGTGGCTGGGAATAGCATCAAATCACATGCTACGATGCAGGAGCTTATCATGCATTTCACCGTCATATCATAGGTCCTTCTGAGCAGAAATCAAGACCTTTATTTCCTTAGAATCGTCGGCATGTCTCATAGCTAGTACTTAAGCCAAGCTACTCACAATTGTCCTTCTTACCTACCCTATATAGAAAAGCATGTGCGTGTCCCTTGCCCTGATTCTAGCTAATAAAATAGGTATAAAATGAAGGAATAAATATTTACCATGCGGCCAAGACCAACAACGGCGATGTTCAGTGTTTGAAACATGGTGAAGGGTGAAAAGGGCAAAGACAGCGGTAGAATGGCTTTATTGGGTTGTCATGAATAATAATTTTGAAGATAGGGATAATTTGAGAAGGGAAATCTGATCTCTCTATATCTTCTCAAATCTCTTATCCGTAATAAGTTCTTTAAACCTTGTTCTCATATTACAAACTATCTCCTAAATCTCACTTTGATAGACATTTTCATATTCAGATACAAACAGTAGCCGTAACTTCCATAGTAGGAGATTCTCCGGTATCAATTTCCCGATCGAGTATCATATGATTATCAATAGCTATGTGCTAGCCGAACTAGGCAGGACCCGGCGATCGTGGTCTCCATTCCTGTATCTAATTGTATGGTCTCAGCAGATAAGTCGGAATAATACCCCGTTACAACACCAAAACAGAAGTTTAATATTCTAAAACCTAGCTAGTGTAAAAGCTGAAGGAGGAAATAGCATCGGGTTCATAATTTAATGTAAGTCTATTGGCCTGTCCCCGTGATGGGTGCTCCCAGATGGGACAAGTCGCTTGTGGAGAATAAGACTGCGAGTCAGATGCATATAAGCTGACTACACCCCTTCCAAGAAGGAAGGGGTCGCGGTGAGGATGTAACGGGCCAGAGGTAGTCTACAACGGTGTAAGATGGTTGGCCCAGGCCTTTCCCTCCGAAACTCCGAGAGGGTGTATCAACATAACACAACATGCAGGAGAAACTTAGCGAAAGCTACATTACTTATTCACTTAAGCCAAGGAGGCTCAATTCATTCAGAAGAAACCCACTATGACTTATAATACCGCTCCCTCAAGGCTTTGGGCAACGGCCAAGCCTGACAGTCTTTGAACATATCAACAGTTTTCTTGAGTGCCTCTTGTTCCCATGGATCGGTGAAATAACTACCATACATCTGGATAGCCAGAATAGCGTTCACGAGACCTGGTTGAGTATCGGGATGTTGGACTGCGGTACCGCAAACTTGAAGCACCAGGTTTCGTACTTCGCCTTCGGCTTTGCGGTATGCGGCGCGGACATCCTCGGCTTGTCTGGGAGGGTTAGAGTATGCCTAGGAGAGGTACTGGAGGACCTACGAGAGGAGAGGTGACTCTGCGGTCAGAATCATCTTTGCCATCATCATGTGCTGCATGCCTGTCAAGGCGATCGGCGACGCATACCACATGGTAGGAAAGACTTCTCCCAGGACGCGGTCTGGCGGTCGATGAAGAATGGGCTCAAAACGGCCTGTCACGTATTGCTCGAGGTATTCCTCCTGCTCTTTGAGTTTATCTAGCCATCGAATCGTTAGTACCTGAAATTTGCGAAGAATTAAAAGAGCCTTACGCCATCCACTCTCTGACTTGTCGTCAAAAAGCCACTTCGTAACCTGACTCGTATGAAATATAATTCTGTTCGCTGGTGATATATCTGACCACTCAGCAGGCGGCTCAACCATTTGAGCTGGATATCCTTTCCGAAGAGCATAGTAGACTTCTTGCCGTAAAGCAACCCAATAAGACGCGATTAGTAGTTCCCGGCGATTAATGAGATCATCTGAGGTGAGACTTCGTAGAACAGCGTTTAGAATTGCGAGGAAGTTTACACCTTCTTCTGGGCGAGCATTGAGAACGGGATCTTCATCTTCGTCATCCAGCTCTTCAAAGTGACGAAGGATGACAGCCGTTGTTACAATGAGTTCCCGTGTCTCTCCGTCCTGAGTGGTATGGAAATCTTTGAGGACGGGGATACACTTGAGCATGTATTCAACTGCCGAGTGAGAGCTGAGATTCGGTAGAGGTTGACCACGGTATACGATTCCTCGAGTTGTATTGTATTTCTCAACGCGGCATAGATGCCGGGCCGACATTGCCAAGATGGAATTGAGCAAAGGGGGATACCGCCGGGCTCTCTCGGGAACGACAAGCTGGTAACGTCGTTGAGGGTCAACTAGATCGAACTGCAAAGTCAGCAGCAGCTTTTCGAAGTGGCGTTGCTGAACCCACCCAATGTGATAACTCCTCGATAAAGTATCGTAGGAGACAGGCTTCTTGAACACCCTCCAACGGCACGTCTCGTCGATGCGGTGGTTCCAACGCGTGCAGTAGGCCGCCCCAAGAAGGCCCACGCTGGGATAGTGCTAGTGGATATTGTGAAGGTTGGGTTTCGAATACTGGCAGGCCTGCAGCTTGCGGGTGTCCGCCACCGGAAGGGGATAGACTTGTTGAAACTGTTGAATTGAAATATGTTGAGTCCCCCAAATAGTCAAGTGTCCCAATAGATGTCCCGTCGTTGTTAACAGTTGGGCGGCTTGCAGTGTTTATCGCTGATGATGAACCCTCATCTGCTAAGGCGATTCTTTGTGTTACACGGCGCGAACTTGTTTGAAGACGAACTGTTGAACAGTTAGCTATTTACTTAATTAATTCATTTATGCGTGATACTTACACTCTTTGGCACTGCTGTTCACCCAATTCTGCGATCCTGAGAACTTGGCATCGTACTTTGCCGACGAGCCATCTCTGAACTGCCGATTCCGTCCCAACCGGACACAGTCTAGTCCTTTCTTGAGACATCGTGTGCATACAGCCTCATCACCAGCGCCTAGGACGTCATGTTAGACTTTACGCTCAGTTCTTCATGCTTTCTGAGTTCTGCTCGGCTGAAGTGGACGGACATTTGAGATGTTTGCCTAAAATGGTCAATATGCGTTAGTCATGTGGCTTCCTATTGGGCTTCTTTCTTACTTTTGCATTCTGAACATGGGCTCTTAGGTACTGGCATGCCTGTGTGGCTTGTCAAGTGTAATTGGTCTCGTGGAAGGAGGGAGTAAGAATCGGCGACATCTGACGTTAGACGCGGGGTTGGCGATTCCCGAAATGATAGTCAACCGACGCTAGGTAGAATTTGGATGCAGCATCATGTTTGAAGGAGTTCCTCCTAAAGTTCCCAGTATCTGACCAAGAATTAAGGATAAATAGTCGTTGTTGGCAGTCCATATCAAATTACATGAATATCTCTTACGTCTCGTCAGAGTTTTGGTTTCACAGCGACACGCTACAGTGCAGGCATTGGTTCAGCTGAAAATTCAAAAAGCAGGCTTTAGGTCAGATCACACAGCCTGCTTGCATGTAGGAACATTCGATTGGACGCCTCTTTGCGATAATCAATATGCATATTGATGCCTGAATCACATTTCCCCGCTTTGAGAGCCTTGACGTGGTCATATTTCTGATTACGAAATAATTCCAGCTTTGCAATTTCATCACTAGCACCATTTATAAAGATACGATTGCAATTATAACAACCCAAGTGTTCAACGCAGATTTGAAGCCATACATCACAGCAGAAAACATTAAAAAGGACCTGCTAGCCCGGTAACTGGCGGTTAAGTCCCAGCAGCATCAGCATGGCCCCTCCACGCGCAAACTCAGACCAGTCAGCTCCCCTCATGTCTCAAGACGGGCAGCCCAGTACTGCAGTTGGCTTCCAACAGCAAGGAACAGTCGACTGGACCAGTGTGCTGAGCGGGAGCGTCACATTTTCCGTCGATGTTCTATCACGGCTATCAAAGGCAGGCGTCGAAGCCTTCACAATCTACGCTGCCAGGGCAATCTTCTCCAACGTCAACATAGGTCCGAACGGCGAGTTACGCCTTCACCGGGCCCTCGATAAACTCAGTGCTTTCCCTTCATTTAGTAAAGCCCTTTGGTTTGGGTTCGGAGTCAAGAATATCATATGGAGCTTGCAAGAATCTACACAAGGCTTGAACTGTCTTGGTATCTGTGCCTGCTTAACAGAGGGATATTCCACGATTGTTGCTGCAAAGATTATAAGAGAGCTCTTCCTCCTATACGACCCACCGGCTGAGCTTACCCCAGCGCTGAGGCAGTGGGTCGCACTAGTTGAAACCTCGGGGGGGTTACTCGCCTCGTCAGAGTTCGGCCTGGTATTACATGGTCTCACCAAGCTCTCTCTTAGAGACAGTCTATGCAACCTACGAGTTTCTGGATCGCCAAAAGATATTGCGCTGGTGTTGAAGGAAGTCTTCGAAGTCTCAACAGGACGCCTCGATCGTCTTTTCTTGTCGGGTGGACCGGATTGTGCTTGGATTGCCGCAGTAGCCCATTGGCTTTTGGATCTCCGAGTCGAGGTCCGAGATCGGGATGGTACGATTATCTATCGACCTGACGGCACTCGAAGTAACTCTTCTCCGGATGCCCAAATCATCATAACTTACTATGAAGGTCATTCAAGTGAAATACTTCGAGTTAGCAGAAAGCACTATGTTATTTCTTGCGGCGAAATTCTACTTGGTTATTCACAGTATCGCGATCTCATGTCATTTGGTCGAGTTTCATGGGAGAGCTGCCTGGTTGATACCTTCGGAAGTCCTATGAGGCTTCTCCTGGGGTCTCAAGCTCAGAATACCGGGGCATGCTTGGGCTCTGCCGCACGCATCTTCCTGGCTTCTATCAGAAACGACGAGGGCCAGATGGAGACTTTACTAACACGTGGTTTTCAAGGTTATTCCTTGCCCATATCAGAATCCAGTTACGGGAAGGGTTTTTGTCTACTAGCCCGTCGCCTACTTCCAGAACTCAGTGAAAATCCAGTCTTATACCAGACAATGGAGGCGGCTGTGAACAAAGGGTTCTTGGAAGCTGCCCAACAGTTTTCTCAATCTTTCACTTCCTTGCGTCAGCTATGTTCATGCATAAAATGTCGCCCCGATGAGTGCAAAGGGGACACCGCCTTCTGCTTGCTTAAGTTGGTGCTAACTATTTGTACACTTGTCAGAGTTATGTCAACTATCTGCATGCAACAAGATCTTGCAGTGCGACCAACACGCTCCGGTTTAGAGAGCTTATACTGGGCTTCCAGAGGTATCACTTATCCGTCGCAGAAGCCAGACTATGACTCGGTAGTTCATGACTTAATGGTATCCTGGCCTGGGAATATCCTGACATTGGCCCAAACGCTTTTCGCGGCACGACAGCACAAGAGGGTTTCTAGCATGGACAATATTGTTGCAACCTCAAACAGTGGTCTTTGCTGCTGTCTCAATACTTTGATGGAGATCACATCTGATCCTCAGAGAGCTTGTGTCGTGACAATTGTTCCTGGAAGGATCGAATGGAACAACTTTATGTACGATATAGTACGTGACCATGGATCAGACACAGAGAGTGCTCCCAAGATGACTGGCTACGGTGCAACCTCCATGACAACTGTAACGAAGTATGACGACTTGGCTGACAGTTCGGCTTCTGGCCTCATTGCCGAACTTATTATTGAGGAGTTATTTCCGGAAACTACTAGTCTTTCTGCTATCTACCGAGTGTCAAATGCAGCATTTCCCGGTCGACATTTCTCAATACCCCCGGGAGAAATTTGGCAGAATCTCATCACTGCATTCACAGCTGCAAGTTGTGAAGGCAAGACGTGTGACTTGCTCGATGGGTTCCCGTCTATTCTTGTCAAAGGAGAAGGGTTTATTTGGCCGACACCAAACTGGCAGACGACACGTCTTCCTTTCACGCGCGTATTGTCTGCCCAGGACGTTTCTGTTTGGGTTGCTCTATCTCAACGTTATCTTCAAAAGGGTCTTACTACGGAAACGATATGGATACATCATAGACTACAGGGTAAACAGTGTGTTAGGTGTTGTATAGTGGATGGAGAAAGCGCAAAGATAGGTCCAGAAGGGGGTGCTGAGTGGTGTCGTGTATTTATTATCACCTCAGTGTAGAGGCTGGGGACTTAAATTGGCTTGGATAATCCCGCAAATCTTGATCAATCACATGAGCGATACTGTAAGACTCGTGGAAATGATTATTGGGTTTGCCAAATTATGCCCTCTGATCATGACATCTCGGTTGCTCCGGAGTTTCACTGGCGATATTTTTATTGAATCAGATATTCATAAGGGACTCTGTTCCCCAATCTGGATCGGATAGACGCGGGTCCTGCTGCACGCCATCGAGGCCATAACGGCATAACCCTCACCATGATACATGATTTGGTGAGCGATGCTTTAGGGCTGATGAAGCAGGCAAAGAGAGTCATCGGTCTCTATCTATTGATTAAAGTTCTTCAAAAGAATTAACATTAGGTATGAGAATCATATAGCTGACAAACTAAGGAGAACGGCCTTGTATTCGCCATATTGGGTAATATAGGCGTAGATCACACTTCGCGCTGTAAAGCCTGTAGCCAACCCCCACTAAGTCAGCACCAAATCAATAGCACAAAAGCTTGGCCTTGGAGAATGAGCCAAATAGTACGAACCCCTCACCAATAAGAGCCCTCGGACAAACCTCCCTGCTTTGCACCAGCGGGGCCGGTTTGTCTCCCGCACCCGCGGCCTATCGATCCTTTCCGAAGCTAAGCCCAATCGAGAAACAATTATAGATTCGCTATCACGACATGCGATGTCGTTATCAGATATTATCGGGGATCCCACTCGTTCTGGGTATGAGACAATCGCATCCCCGTTATTGCGAAACGGTAAATATGAGTGATTTAATTGGTCTGAACAGACGATGTGTTGCCCAAATTGGATGGTCGAGTCGGGGAGGCGCCGGTAGTTTCGAGTTGTTTGTTTAAGCTTGGAGAGGGGATTGATTGAGTTCGAGAGTTCGGCGAATTTGTGGAGGAAAGGGAGGGTCTGGAATCATTGATGGAGATGCTTGGAAGTTTATTGATGAGGCCTTACAAAGCGCTGGATGGGATATCAGCCTCGACAAACAGCAGAACGGCTGGCCACGATATAGCATTCAGAACGCACTTCTTGTACAGCGCTCTCACCCAGATTGATAATTTCGTACTCCAAATCCTTATCATGAATGCCAAGCCAGTTTCCAAGATACAGAAGTGACACAATGCACTACAACGTTATACAACCCCCCCTCTAGACCAATCCATCTCTCGCCACCAACGGTTATCCAAGTCCGAAAACCAGGTCCATCCCGCGCGGAGACCCTACCTACTAGCCTGATTTTCTTTTAAGCATGCGATTATGCCGTTACAGCTCGGATATACAGGGTGGGATTTTCGACGGGGAAGCCGAGTCTTGGACTCTTGGTGCAGTCATGTCAAGACCCTTGAGAATTGTGTCATCCTGCACCACTGCACCAGTGACACCACGGTCGCACAGACGATCCGATCCATGTTTATATAACTCAATCTGCCTCCGCACGTTTTTTGCTTTTCCCCTCATCGGCAAACCATTCTTACTGCTTTGATCAGATAAACCCATTGGTTTTCCATCCTTCGGCAAAATGGCCTTCTCAAATCTTTTTGATAGGGAGAAAACCGCCGCGACCGTCTCAGCAGACCCTGAGGCTAGCGACTCCGAGCCTTCGATCATTCACGATGGCGGTCTCGCATACACTCGCGTCAAGGGCGGCAATGGATCCAAGCCTTCGTACCAAGAAGCCGTCGGCGCACCTGTTGAATCGAACTCGCCGCTGGGATACAATGTTGGTTGGCTTACGGTCATCTTTTTGAATGTCAACATGATGATTGGAACTGGTATTTTCTCTACGCGTACGTACTATACTCATCGGGAGTCTGCGGGGTTGAGACTAATGGGGCACAGCTTCGAGTATCCTTAACCGCTCTGGGTCTGTCGGTCTGGCGCTCATCATCTGGTTCATCGGATTCATCATGGCTGCCTCTGGTTTCAGTGTTTACCTCGAATTGGCGAGTTACTTTCCTAATCGCAGTGGCTCTGAGGTTGTGTATCTTGAGCAGGCGTATCCTCGACCTAAGCACTTCTTCCCTGTTACTTTTGCTGTCCAGTCGGTCATCTTGTCCTTCAGCAGCAGCAATGCTATTGGTAAGTCATTTTCATCTTTCATCTTCCGGCTTGCGCGTTCTGACGATGTATAGTTCTATCCAAGTACCTTTGGCGCATGACTGGCGAAACACCCTCCGAATGGCAGATGCGAGGTGTCGCTATTGCAGCTTATACCCTTGCTGTCATCTTCGTCATTGCCCATAACAAGTACTCCCTCTGGCTGGTCAACTTCATCGGCGCTCTGAAGATTCTCACCCTGGTTTTGTAAGCCCTCCCCATTTCTCCATATCTTCCCGTACCTAACACATGGCACAGTATCAGTATCGCAGGTCTCGTCGTCCTCGGCGGCAACGTCAAGCACATCCCCGACCCAGGCCATAACTTCCACAACGCCTTTGCGGGTGCGACCCCCAACGGAAACGATTTAGCCAGTGCCCTAGTCAGTATCGTCTTCTCATACGCCGGATACTGGAACGCCTTCAACGTCGTCAACGAGATCCAAAACCCCATCCCCACGCTCAAGCGAAACGGTACTATCTCGCTCACCGTCGTCGCTGTTTTGTACATGCTCTGCAATATCGCCTACTTCGCTGTCGTTCCTAAGGAGGAGTTCGCTGAGGCTAGTCAGATTGCTGCGTCGATCTTCTTCACCAAGCTCTTTGGTGACAGCAAGTCTGCCGCCAATGTCCTCAACTTTCTTGTACTGCTGAGTGCTTTCGGCAACCTTCTTGCTGTATTGATTGGATCGGCTCGTATGCTTCGTGAGATTGGTCGACAGGGTGTTTTGCCTTTTACCAACTTCTGGGTCTCGACTAAGCCTTTCGGTACCCCGCTTGGTCCTTATGCCCTCAAGTGGGTGTTGACTTTCATCATGATTGTTGCGCCTTCGGCTGGCGATGCCTTCACTTTCGGTTAGTAGCCTGATGCCCCTGTATTACTCTATGATGCTGATCCTTCTCATAGTTGTTGATCTGAGCACATACCCTGATGCTATGTTCAAGTTTGCCATGGTAGCTGGTCTCTATGTGATCCGCCGTCGACGTTCAAAGGCCGGTATTGGTCGCTCTGACTTCAGGGCCTGGCATGCTCCTGTCATTTTCTACCTCCTCGTCCAGGTTTTCATCCTCGTCATGCCTTGGTACCCTCCCAAGGGCGGCCCATATGCTGGTGATGTCAGCTTCTGGTATGCGACATACTGTGTTGTCGGTATCGCAATGTGAGTATCAGTCCCAGATTACAAATGCCTTCCAGCTTACTAACAATTATGTCTAGTGTCCTTGTCTGCGCCCTTTACTATACTGTTTGGATGTTCCTGTTGCCCAAGTGGAAGGGCTATGCTATTCGCACCGAGATCACAAACGTCGATGACAACGGAGCCAACACCCACCGACTGGTCAGAGTTCCCTATGCTGATCTTCCTCGATGGGACGAAGAGCATGACGAAGCTGGAAACATTCGCCAGAGAACGACTGTTGTAGCCCCAAGCTCAGAGGGTTCCATCAAGGCTTAAGTGCCGGATAGTGGACGGAAACATAAGCATAGCATAGCACAGCATAGCATCGCATAGCATTAGGAGAGTCAAGTATCTTAATAAGAGACTTTGCAGTTGAACAGAATTCTTATTGAAAACAAAATGGGTATTATTCATACTATGTCTAATCGTCATGACTCAAAACTGAAATCGTCTATTCTGCAGCATTGCTGGCACAAGACCAAGGGGTCTTGCTTCCTCCCTCGGCAATAGCCTCAATAGACGCCCATAGTCCAAGGACGCAGATGAGGAAACCAGTAAGGAGGAGGATAACGTTGGCAACGAATCGGCAAGTCTGCTTTCCATCTTTGAACCAGTTTCCATAGTGCATCCAGAGCCAGAAGATACCGGGAAGTCCGTAAGAGAACCACGAGGCAAACAGAGCGCAGATGAGTCCAAGAAGGTTGTTGAAGACAGGAATGGACTCAGCGATGACCATGGAGAGAGCCCAAATACCAAATGTAACACCGAACCAGACCATGGTGGACAGCTTTGTTCGGCGGACCATGTGCTTGGTGTTTCGGAAGATTCGCTGGAAGATGTATGCCGAAGCGACATGGCCATAAATAACACCAGCGATGACGATGGTGGGGATAGCGATACCCCAGATAACCTTCCGCATAGTATGAGAACCAGCAGCAGACAGAGCTGGCGAAGGAACATCAGGTCCGACAAAGACATAGATGACAATAGCGGCGAGGAGATAGAGAGTAGTGTCGACGATCTGGAGGAAAGCCAGAGCCTTGGGCCAGTCCTCGGGCTTCTTGAACTCGGAGATGACAGTGAAGAAGCAAGAGTGGCTGGAGAAAGAAATGGCAATGTTGGTGACAGCCAAGAAAGCGCCAGTGAAGCCGAGCTCGCGAGCAACCTCGATGCTTCCAGAGCCAATAGGTCGCTCATGCGCAACATCTCCAACTGTGATGAGAACAGCGAGCGTGATCGACATGCAAGATGCCATGGACATATAACTCGTGTACTTTAGCGTACGCGGTAAGTTAAGAACCCAGAAAACCGCCAAGCCCACAACAGCCCAGACAATAGTGCAAGTCGAGCTATTCGTCAGAGTGTTCAGGCAGATAGTCCAAGTGAGAAGATGGCTTCCCATGACAAAGACCTGGAAAATAACCTGCGCCCAACCGAAAACTTCCTGGAAGACACGCCCCATTCCGATGGACTTTCCAATGACTTCGACGGCGTCGCCAAAGTTTTGGACGAAGGGGTATTGGGCGCGGAATTCAGCGAGGACGAGGCCGGAGTATGTGGAGAGGAAGCCCATCACGAGAATGAGGACGATGCCGGGAACGAGGCCGACGGTGGCGAGGACGGAGGGGAGGGAGAGGATACCGAGGGATACGGTCTCTGCGATGAGGACGATACCGCCTTGCCTGAGATTTGTCAGTGTCTATATGAGATGGGGAGGTAAGTGGGTGAACATACCACCACGTTAACGTCTTGTAGTCAATAATCTCCGCCTCCTCATCACCCAAGACAGCATCGTCATTTCTCGGCTCAGGAACAAAAGCTGGCGGACTGTTATTGACGCCCTTCTCCTGATCCTCAGGCGCCGTAGTGCTTTTAGGTTCCGTATGGCTCATGGTGATAATCGCCCGTTAAGTTAGTGGCGCAAATGTTGAAAAAGACAAAAAAAGTGTAAGATCAATTGACTCGACGATAATTGGAACGGCAGTCGTATTTAAATATACATTCCCACTCTGGGGCCGACAACGGTGGAATGGAAAAAAATGTCTTCATGTTAGTTTAAGGCCCGAGTCAAGGTCGGCCCACTAACATTGGAGGTTCTTCGGCCTGGCCCGATGGCGTCGCGCACCGAACTCGGGCAATAGACATTGTAGAGTGGCGGTTAAAATTAGTCGATCCTTTATTGGGCGAGATCGGCTGACGGAGAAGAAAAAACAAGCAATGGCCAGATCTGTATTGCTTCAATGGATTTGCTAACTTTTACGTTATGGTCCCACAAAGAGTGGTCTTTTTCTCGCTCAGAAATCCACTGCTCAAGTGCTCCAGACTCTTTAATCTCCACGTAAGAATGAAGGGTTTCCCCAGATCCTGACCAAAACTACCGGTCTCGTCTCAGGAATCAAGATATATGTCGTTGTAATGTGAAAAGAGCCTCATCATAGGCGCGCGCTTCTTTCAGCTCAGAATTTTCAGCCTCCTTGGCCAAGCTACTGCAAGTTTGTTTTGGAGGAATTTGACTGCCGGAGATTCTAGCCGACTTCTGGAACGACAAGAGATTTCTAGCGCAGAGTCTAAACTGAATGCAGGAGGAGTCAGGGCTGAGTGGATACAGGCCGCCGATCGCGGTCCGGACTTGGCGCGCAAGCTTGTGAGGAATTGGAGCTATTACAAAGACTGAAATGTCAGCAAAGACCAGGTTATTCCATGGCTAGTTGAGTTGACCACCAACGATGATACTGTGTAGCTTTGCGATAATGGGAACTGTTCTATATGTAACCAAAACGGCCGCCAAGCCTCTTCAGAGAAGAACAATCGTGCCGTACCATTTAGTGATTAAGTGCCTAAACAGTTCAAACTCGGCGACTGTATACACACTGACGTTGAACCATGACGACACAGGTACATCATTGGTGCCATTCGCATTGAAGTGTTTGGTATTTTTATTCAGCTTATACCCCATGTTTGTCAGGAAAATAAGTAACTAGCTGCAGGTTAGATGTTCGTGACGCTCATACCTATAGGTTAGGCCACAGAGGGAAATTGTTATTACTTCGAATAGATTTGTAGACTTGTTTGCTGACCAAAAATATACTGATTTTATTCAAGTGAAAAAGATGCTATCCTAAGTTTAGTTGTGTGTAAATAAAATTACTAAAGCTTTGAGTATTTACCCTAAAATTTATAAACCTTAAGACAAGATTACCTCTTATTTTTCTTCCCCTTCCCC
>JABSSZ010001659.1:0-10503 GCA_013755755.1 Fusarium sp. NRRL 25184
ATGAATGACACAATCATCAATCCACTGTGGATCTGTTCCTGGCGTGCATTTGCTTGCAGTAGCGAGTGACGGCCTTATCAGATGGCGCTAGAAAATTCACCGACCAGAAGAACCCACTTGACACTTCACGATGCCTGCTAGTCTAGTCGATCATGGCTGTCATCTCGATGTCCGCATCGCGATTCATGTCAATGCCCTATTATATTCCTCACAACGACTCATTACTAATCTTACACTTGGGTATCTCCATCACTCGCAAAACTGACCGACGCATATGTTTTGCTATCCTTTGTCCCATCTTTTGTCGTCGACGTTGTCCCAACTCTTGTCACGGATGAAGCCGTCGTACAAGTATTCTCCGTCAAAAGTCCACCTTCATCGTTCAGTTCAATCGCCTGCGAGTCCCCCACCTCAATAGTCGCAAGCGATCGATCGACGAATATCTTTCTGTTGTTGTGTTTTGTCTCTGTGCCCTTCTTTGCTCTTATCCGCGATGTTATATGTCTCACCAGATGCCGAATGTGCGGCATGCAAGCGACCATGATGCCGACCGAAATCTCCACGTTTGACCAGATCATGGCCGATTGTGCGTGGGCGACTGATTAACAATTAGTTTGTGAACGGGACAATGGACAGAAAGTAAAAAGTATCTACCTGTCAAATCTTGAGAGAGTAGAAAAGCCACAAGTTCGTGAACCCGAATCACAGCGACAATTGTAAGACTGTGCTGTTAGCCAATGAATCCTGACGCACCCCTGAAGTACTTACAATATCCCAACACTGAACATGCTCATGACACCGAGTTTCTTCCTAAACTTCAATCCCATCCCCCAGAGCTGCGTCATGGGCAGAATGAGCATCCAGATATCCAACGCCAGGTTAATCCCCGCAAGCGGTAGCGTGAAATTAGTGAACCCGGTCAGAATAAGATGACCCTTCTTCTGCTGCTACCCTGTCCAGAACAGCGAAAACGGCTGGATCTGAAAGAAGACGAAGATGAAAAATCCTACCCAGATCAGAGCATTAAAGACTATGGTGCACTTGACTATAATTCTGAACTTGTGGTCGGGAAAGATCCGTAGGAAGAAGCACAAGATTGCTGCTTTGACGAGGACTAGTGCTGTCAAGTACAAAACTTCGATGACGATGAATAGCTAGGAGCCAAGTGTCAGTTTAGTTATACTGAGTTAAGAGCGAGCAACGCCTCAGTCTAACCTTGAAGATCAGTATGATCTGACTATCGCTTATAAACCACATATCAAGGCCAAGTCCCAATGCAAGCACTAAAAGAAATCCCAAGTCAACAAGCTGGCCTGTAAATGGAGGAACAAAAAGCAAGACCTACTGATCTGCAGCACGATGTAATACGGAATCATAACTGCCTACTACTGTAAGCACTTGTCCAGTCATAGCAGCGCAAGTAAATAACTCACAACCGATAGACTCGTCAGCGTATCGTTAATTCCCCATGTCAGGCCAAGCCGGAATTTAGTTACTATCCTCAAGGCGAAGAAGACGAGTGCAAATGCAAAGACGACGGTACTGTTTACTTGATATGACGTTGTATTGTTGGTCGGCGGGATCCCGCATGCTGCCGATGACTCTTTGATGAAGTCTTTGTAAACGTTAGCAACCCCAGCACCCCTGCTTCTTGGAACCACGCACCCATAGTCTGTCTCATAGAGCACTTCACCATCAAGCATACACCCATCGCCTTGGTAAACGGCTTGCTACTACACATGGCCTCCTGTCCCATCTCCGCATATTCCTTCTGGCTCAGAAGCTCGGTCAGGCACTCGGCCTAAGTCCCCGTCAGCGATGAAGTCAACAAGTCCAAGATCCTTTAGTACTAACAGCACATTTCGGCGCGTCTGCGAGCATAGATTGCGCCGCCGCTGTATCGTACAGCAGGCATAACGTCCCCAAGATGAGAAACTGCCTGCTGAGCGTCATGGTGAAAATAAAGTTGCTAAAATAGGGGTATAAAGGATGGGGGGAGGGTCGCACAGCGTTTTAACCATGCTGTGAAACCAAAAGATACTTTGTGGCACTTCGGCAGTGGCTGCAGATTGCATTAGGTTGTCCAACCCTGCATGCATCTGACGCTGTGAATCGTATCACGGGTACAACCCACCCGATCTGTTGGGTCTAAAGGAATTGCGGAGATTCCGGTAGGGTCTTGCCGAATACCTGGTTATGTTAAGACATTGAAGTAGTTCGTTGGTGGACCTTACGCTAGGGCTGAAGATGGGAATGGGTTGCATTCCAAGAAGACTTGGCCAGGAACCGTCATGACAGACCGCATATTCGCCACTAGTTATCCTCTTCTTATAAGTTTTGAGTCGTGAAGTACTGTAGATGAATTAGATGCATCTGAGACTTGTCAAATTTCTTGCGTGTCGTAGAGGTGACGATCTTCAGCGTCACGAAGCTAAGAACAATAGTTTCTGTTTGCCACAGGTAGTGTAACCAGCCCACAGACTTTCCTGTAGACGATCGCCGTTATATGATTGGTTCCCAGTATCACGGAAAGCAGACCAAAGCGAAAATGGAATTCGGGAATGATCGAGTCAATCTCCCTATGGAACCGGATCTCCCACTACGATCTGACAATAGGCGATCTTATCCGCATTCTCTCTAGCGACTAGTTATTCCCAGCCACAGCTATTGTCAGGACAAACAAGTGGCTTGGCTAACGGCCTTGTGCGACTCTGGAATGGCCCAAGAGTTGTTTGTCTGCACGAGGCGTTGTGCCCAGGAACTAACAGCTATTGTCGACGCCACAGCGCGGGGGCAACATCACTGGGGCGATATGACCAGTCGTATACCGGTAGAGAGGCATACCTAGATAACTTAATCGTCGGTCCCGACGATTTCAATCTTGGCGATTGGCTAGGACAACAGTTGTTGGTTTGAGTGCTCAGATGTCCAGACTCAAATGAGAAACGCAAATCGGCGGTAATGCCCGTTAGGAAATCGAGCACGTACCACCGGGACCTTGGCATAGATTACATCGTTCCAGAGCTCCAGCCATACTAGCATTGATAATTGGTTGATTGTTGTTGAACACCCGGAAGAGCTTCTTAGTCAAATTCATGTAAGCGTGCTCATGAGCATCAGAAATATCAACAAGATGTTGCCTGCCTACTTTCCCGAGTCGTTTCTCAGGATACTAGTCGTCAGTTCGTTTCAGACTTGGTTGGTGGCTACTTGCTCTCACCTAAGACTCCGCAGAAGAGGCAGTTGGACTGTTTGAATAAGACAACGCTGGCGGTCTATGGCATATAACGGAAAGGAAATAGGATACGCCAAGTGAGTTTTTCTATGCATGGTAATTATAGCGAGATTCAAACTCACTGTCTACCAGATAAGCAGGGTGGCTTTCGTTTTGATCTCAACATTATGAAATTAATAGGAAATGCCATACTTATAATTATTCATAGAGCTTAAGTTAGTTTAAACGTTTACGTTGTCGTCCCGACAGTCAAGTATGTTCACAATATAGGAAACCTGCTAAAGCCTACCCTAGACCGATTCAATTGCTTTAAATGACTTCAATGGCTATACATACACTCCCCAACCACGCCAGGCCTCAGCACCAAGTAGGAATCTGCATACTCCGAGTCTGAGATACCAAAGGCCAAGCATATGGCTATAGTATGTAGAAATTCCCTTTTGGCTTTAATATGTTAAAAAGCCAGGCACGATCTACCTTGTCTCGCTCGAACACATTACGCCGTCAAGACCAGGATGAAGACAGCCAGAACACGCCCTCTCACTATAAAATCTTAGTGAAGAACGACATACCAGAAGTCCAATTACTAGAGTGTATATGAAGGGTTATTAGTTCATGAAAACTATTCCCCTGGCCAGGTATAATACTATGAAGCCTTGGGTGATAGATTCATGTTGAACTTTTTAATGGCTTCATACCCAATGATTCATTATAGCTGCCTTTTCGACTCGATTATATTCCTTCTCATCCCAATCTCATTGAATCTCACTATAAATGGCTGCGCAGTATTCTAGTTGAATTCAGAAGAGAGATTCTGTGAAACTCTAATGAATTTGGTTGATGAAAAGGTAAGAGAGCAATTCACTCATCACTCATCTGAGCAGAGACTGTCACCTACGGAACGGTACCAGACCAGATCATTTAGAACCAGTCAACTCGAACTTTGCTCACAAAGCCTAACGTCATCGTCTCAAGTGATGAGCAAACAAGCCAAGTAATTTCAAGACCAAAAAGCTGGGCTCGTATAGCCATATTTATGGTTCGGCCGAGTAGTCAGATGGAGCCTCGGCTTGTCATATTCCGCTTATCCGCATTGGCCGTGGTGAGGACGGAGGAATACGAGCGCTAACCTCAGCAGAGTCAAGCCTCATTCGTCACTCCTACGGTGGGAACCACGCACATGAAACCACCCCCTGTCGATCACAGTTCTCGTTGGTTCTGGAGACTCGAGAAGAACAGTTTGAATCTCCTGGCTCTGGTGAAAATGCAGGAACTTCTGCAATACGGGGAAGATGGTGTTGGCAGAAAAAAGGAGGTGGAGACTTAAGCAACTCAATTGGGAATGTCACATCGGCATCCATGGGCCACACGAGACATGGCCACCTTGAAGAAATACGGTTTTTGAGATCAAGGTTGTTTGCTATACGGCGGGACGAATCCCATGGTTTTACTGTAATTTCACCTGTATAAAAATAGCCAGATTAACACACAACAAAGTTACGAGCCGGGCACTGACAGCTCAAGCTTGGACAATGGACCTCGACAGCCTTACCTTGCCTACAGCTGACGGCAAAAAAGCACGGTATCTGAAGAAGAAATTCAATTCAATTCAATCCGTGTATCCCCTTTTGCGTAACCCGTATTGCCGATACACAGAGATCTTCACTGCAGTCTGCAGCCCTCATTTAGCCTTAGACTCAAGACTTCGTATTTATGAATTGGTTGCATAAAATTAAAGCAACTTGACGTCAACGATTAGATAAAAAAGCCTCATCAAAACGAATATCCAAGATCTTGGAACTGACGTACTCTCAATATCTTGGCTTTGACCGTTGCAAAAACGGTCCATTTTTATTCATCCTTGATTTTCTTTTTACTGCTAGAAACTGAGGATCGATTGTCTTCGATTCCCGCATTCCTGTCGGGCAAAACGGTTTCGGCTCCGCTTGTCGCGTGGAGCCAAGTCTTTGTCTTCGGCAACAAACTCCGAACCTTGACAAGGAACGAGGCCTTGGCCATGGTACGATATTGACATTTACTACCCTGAAGCTTAAGATTTCTGCTGTGAAAGTCAATTCAATTCGGTGATGGCGCTATTTCGAAATGCCGCCCGCTAGAAGCAGACAGAATTAATCTGCCGAATGGTTGCATCTGCGCCAGACCAAACTTGAATAATTTCATTAAAAGTTTCTACGCCAATGATTTCCGGCGTTTACGTACGGAGAGATTGTTATTCACAATTGAACAACTCACCTTGCTTGTATGCAAGCGCCAGACGAGTGATACAGGACGTGAATGCAGGAACAGGGATGCACAGACTCCAATGGGCATTGTCGGTAATAAGAAAATACCGTATTGGACGGTGAGAAGGGCGCCTCAATGTCGACATACGTTCTGACTCGATAAAAAGGAGTTCCCAACAGTGTCAACAGTTAAAGCAAGGGTAGCAAACGTAACTTTCCCGCCCTTCTCTCGGCATCGTCTCGACTATGATTACCAAACAAGGATTAAACGGAACTCGCCTCGAAATGCTACCTTGATCATCCAGAGTGGACCAGCCATCACCATCACCAACAGCATCGACAAAAGACATCGTTTGGCTGACATACTTCAAGACAGCATTCTTCTCCACTGTATTTCATGCAACAATCCCTTTGTTCTGCTGGCCAACCTCGAGATTCAGTGCGAGACTTTTTAGTGCAGAGTGGGGAGATAAGCAGCGATCTTCCAGGGAACCTTTTTCTCGTGTACGTAGGGGGCGTCAAGCACACGCCAAGGGCAGCCGTTTTGTATACGAGAGGCCCCACGAATCAACCAGAAGACGGACGACACTTGGCCTGGCAACATGCAGATCACCCCCCTCCATAAGCAAAATTGATAGGTAAGGTAAGGAGTCAAGGGAGTACCGGCACGGCAGACCACTGAGACAGCACTACAGCCCGCGTCACAGCCTAACGCAGGTGTGTTGGCCAACGCTACCCCGCAGGCTGACTCCAGTGACACAGAACTTTACGGGTAATACGGTTCCTGTGCCTGAAAGGTAGTAACCCAAGCGGCGTGTTTTGATTAACTCTATCTAAAAGAAAAAAACGGGCGAAACTGCTCTGGTAGCCTATTGGACACTGGAGCGGCTCAACAAACGTCTTTTCTGCACCGTGCACCAACCGTAATAGACGAACACGATGGCGCTCCGTCACATCCGAACTTGCTCATACGGTCGCAGTCAACATCGTGATCTTGAACATGGATGTATTTTTTATGGATCCTTGTGAGCCGCCCGCAGGAGGTCGGTCCACCGTACAGTTTGCCCAACCTTTTCCTGCTGTTATTACATCACGTTACCGGGATGAACTATGGAGAAAGAACCCGTATTTTTTCTGGCCTTACATGTGCAGTTGGGCCGATAGGACACGAGGGAGCCAAGCATGTACATGATAAGATCCTGGGGTCTTGTGAAGGGGGGGACAAACCATGCATCGAGTATAAGAGTCTTGAGTGTTTCCCCCAGAAATTTGTTTCCGGTTTTCTTCACCCACCTTTCGTTTAACCAACCGCTTCACTCGTTTATAGCATTCGTTAAACTAATCTTTCAAGATGCGAGGTCTTGTTATTCTCAGTGCGGCCGTTGGCCTGGCTAATGCTGCCGTTGTCGAGAGGCACTACCCTGTCCCCGGACAGGAGGAGTATCCTGCTGTCCCTGATACCGAGTATACTCCCCCGGCGCCTGGAAACGGTGCCTACCCTCCTCCCGCTGTCGAGAAGCCTTCCACCAAGCCCGCCGACGAGTACCCTCCTCCCAAGGCTACTGAGCCTTCCAACGGTGGTGCCTATCCTCCTCCGGTTAACACCAAGCCTGTGACTCCTCCTGAGGAGACTCAGCCTACTGGAGAGTATCCTCCCCCCGAGGAGACCAAGCCTACTCCTCCTGAAGAGACGAAGCCCACTGGAGAGTATCCCCCTCCTGAGCACACCAAGCCCAGTGGCGTCTACCCTCCCCCCGAGGAGACCACTGGTGTCTACCCTCCTCCTGAGGAGACCACTGGCGTCTATCCTCCCCCCGAGGAGACTACTGGCGCCTATCCTCCCCCTGAGGAGACCACTGGTGCCTATCCTCCCCCCGAGGAGACCACTGGTGTCTATCCTCCCCCCGAGGAGACCACTGGTGTCTATCCTCCCCCCGAGGAGACCACTGATGTCTACCCTCCTCCTTCTGAGACCCTGCCCGAGGAGCACAGCTCAACCGAGACTCCTTACCTCCCTCCCACCGAGACTCTTCCTTCTGTGGAGAGCTCGACTGAGACTCCTTACCAGCCTCCTTCCGAGACTCTCCCTGCTGAGGGCACCTCAACCGAGACCGGTTACCTGCCTCCCACTTACACCAAGCCTTCCTACACGAAGCCCGTCTACACCAAGCCTTCGTACACCAAGCCTGGCTACCCCGAGACTTCTCAGTGGACCACCTCAACTATCTACACCACTCAGGTTCAGACTGTCACCAAGTGTCCTCCTGAGGTCACCAACTGCCCCGTTGGCCCTCACGTCACCACCGTGACCATCCCCATCTCAACCACCATCTGCCCTGTGACTGAGGAGCATCCTTCTTCCGTCTACCCTACGGTCCCTACCCATGAGGAGACGACCAAGTTGACCACCTCAACTATCTACACCACCAAGGTCCACACTGTCACCAAGTGCCCTCCCGAGGTCACCAACTGCCCTGTTGGCCCTCACGTCACCACTGAGACCATCCCCGTCTCTACAACTGTCTGCCCCGTGACCGAGACTCACGTCGCTCCTCCTCCTGCTCACGAGACAACCACCAAGCTGACCACCTCAACCATCTACACCACCAAGGTTCACACAGTCACCAAGTGTCCTCCTGAGGTTACCAACTGCCCGGAGAAGCCCCATACCATCACTGAGACCTACGCTGTCTCTACCACCGTCTGCCCTGTGACTGAGACCCATGTTGTCCCTGTTCCTCCCAAGGAGACTCAGCCCATCGTTATTCCTCCTGTTCACCCCGGTAACGGAACCTACACTCCTCCCAAGCCTCAGCCTCCTAAGGAGTCTCACCCCAGCTATCCTCAGCCTCCTGCTCCTCAACCTCCCAAGGAGACCTACCCTGCTCCCCCTAAGGAGACTCAGCCTGGCGTCACTCCTCCCAAGGAGACTCATCCCAGCTACCCTCAACCTCCTGCTCCTCAACCCCCCAAGGAGACCCAGCCCGGTGTCACTCCTCCCAAGGAGACTCAGCCTGCCCAGCCTCCCGCTCCTCAGCCTCCCGTGGAGTCTCACCCTAGCTACCCTCAGCCTCCTGCTCCCAGCAAGCCTGCCGAGACTGCTCCTGTTGTCCCTGCTCCCAGCACTCCTGCTAAGACCTACCCTGCTCCTCCTGCCACCACTCCCACCCAGGTCACTGCCGGTGCTGGACGTGTCGGAGGTAGCGTCGGAGCTGCTCTCTTTGCGGCTGGTTTTGTCGCCTTCTTCCTGTAAATAATTTGACTGCTCATACGGAGCAACGAGTATATGACGGTTTGGAGATATATACGCTGCATATCAAATGCACCTATTACCTGCACCTATTACATTCTATTAGATAATTTCTTAGATTAATAAACTTACTGGCATGAAGCCAAGTAAAGTGTTTACTGTACGATCGTGTGATTCAGTTTCCAAACATTTCGAGTATGGCTGGGTCAGAGATCTCTTGAGCATGACGAAGGATGGGTATTTTGTGCAAGAATTACTCAATCTATTCCGTGCCCGACTGTGTTCCTCCTGACAGCACGACTGAATCGGCTCCTCCGACTTGAGTGACTTCCACTTTCGTCTACCCCCCCGGGGAAATCTGTGTAATCGCTTGGGCTTTGGAGCTCCGTCTTATTCCACCAGTCAGAGACTGTAATCTTCCACGGCCGAAATGATACTCGAAACAGGGACGATAGCAGTTACGCTAACTGTACGATGTTGTCAATACGCGCTCCTAACTTCGTCTAAACAGGAGACTGACAGAGAATGGGAAAAATTCACTACTCCTGATACTTGAGGTCGCCAGACTCAGGTAAAACTAGAGACATCAGGGACGAAGATGGATAAGAGAAATAACAGCGGAAGCTGAGCTCTATGGCAAGCGGCGGTTATCAGGAGTTATGAATACCACACAGAAATACAGTTGTTACAATAGTGAAAATGAGTACGCTGTTGAAATATAGCGCTGAGTCGTTGGCTCGAAGTCTTTTAACCTCGGCTTGTTTTATGCTTGCTTGTTTTTGGCGCAGATCGAGGAGCAAATTAATCTGTTATGCGCATTATCATTTGTTGAGAGAACCTTTTAATTAGAGTCAAGTAACCTCACAGAGTCGTTTGCCTTCTCTACTTCTGTTTTTAAACCTTCTAAATCGTACTTGGCGCCCGACGGCGTAGGTTACTGAAGCTTGCGATTCGTGGTGTAAGCTCGCGATGTATCTTTTTAGACTATGGTCACTGGTGAGTGAGCTCAGTATCGAGAGTTCATCTCGCATATGGCATAGCTTACCAAAAAGGGTAGTTTTAGAAGAAGGAATGTGATGTGAATTTGATGTATTCACTCTGACTATATGTCCAGCTCGGTTTAGAGACTCGGATTGTTGTCCCTTTTCTGCCTTGAAGGCATCACGAAAATCCTTGAACAGTGTTTCTTCAGTATTTGCCTGATAGCTAATCGGTATGGGAGGTAGCCTATATACATTGTGTTAATATAAACTGTCCACGATGCGAATTGACCCTCAGAAGATGTTGAAAAGGGCTTTTCAAGCTCAGTATCCTCCCCAAAGAGCCAGTTATCATCGCTAGAATCTTCGAGAAACCTATGGGTTGATTAGGGCTGTGAAAGGACGGGCCGGTGTTCTATCACCTGTTAAACCTTTCTAGCAACAAATCATCAGGCTTCTTATCCCCTGTGCCTGAAACAAGAGTCTTTGACAGATTGGTCGCTATGAATAATCCTGGCGCTAGTAGATCTATTCTCATCAATGATCCAGAACAACATCTGGTCCAACATCGATATTGAACGGGGTCTTTCTGGTCTTGTCTGCCTGGTGTTGAATCACGGAAGCTATTATTGGTTCATGAAGTCTGCTTACGCTCGGGGTCACTGAACCTGGGCAAGACCTGATCTCCGCCTCTGGATCTGTTTCGGTGTTGGTGAGAATCAAATAGCAGTGCCGATCCGTGGCCATCCACTTATATTCGGCCTGTCTTAGTCAGGATTTAGCTAGATTAATTAG
>JABSSZ010001666.1:0-15853 GCA_013755755.1 Fusarium sp. NRRL 25184
GTCTGGGGACCCCGGAACACGACGCGTGAAAGCGCGGGGGGGTTAACCTCAAGAGGTTGGTATCTGAACAGACTAACCCTGGTTAATGCCAGCCTTCAAGTCGCCTCTAATAAGGCTTGAGTTAAGGCCCTCGACAGCAAGCTCGAAGAAGAGTGCAACATAAACTACAAAGATAGATACAAGTAATGGTGACATACTGCAGATTGATCCATTCTTTCGATAATACTAAAGCCATGATACTTCTATATTTAGAGGTGAAAGTCCCTTGCTTAGTCTATTCTTCGAGCACTGGATACGTCTGGGACGCCAACACCCTCAACAACCTTTCCACCCAGAATCTCATACACGGGGACTTCTGCCAACCTTGAGACGACGTGGTGGAGCGTCGGCAGAGCTTCCCAGTCATGAGGATCAAACTCAAAGCTGGCCTTGTCTGCATTAAAGACCCTCAGGACTTTACTCGGAACTACCTTGGACTCCTCTGCGTGAGGCACAAAGGTAGCATGCTCCACATCTGCTTTGCCGCGCTCCCCTACCTTGGGCATGTACTTGTACGCAAAGATTCCCTCGTCATCCTCGCCTCCGATCGTTCCCTTGGAGCTACTACTATCCGCCTCGTGGAGACCCTCAAGTGTGAATGAGCCGAAATTCACGCCTTGCCAGCCGGTCTGGATTCGGTAACTGTTTGTTCTCCGCCAAATGTCAATAGAGCAATACAGCTTTGGCATTCCCAGTTCTTCGCGACCACTGACGATAGGATCGGTAAGACTTTCCCACAGGATAGGTAGGAATGTTCCATCACGAACGGTACCATCTTTCTGTACATATTGGACGCCGTGAATGTACAGCCCAAGGTGTCTGTAGCCAGAACCGCCCAGCCACTCCATTTTATTGAGCGTAGTCTGTGAGAAGCTAGCATATGCGACTGTTCCGGGGCTCTTGAATCGGAAAGAAGTAGAGGGGAAAAGATTCTGTAAAAGAGTTCTCGAGGTCTTGAACTTGATCGAGGCAGTTGTGAATGTTGATTCGGTCGCATTCCTGGCCTCGCCTGTGAAGGTCTGGCGAGGACCGGGGAACGGCCCGAATGAAATGGGCATTCTCCAGTAGAGATGGGGTTTCCGAGCCCAATCCCACTTCCTGAAACGGTTGGTAGAATAATCCCATTCATCATGGCCGAAGTTGAAGTTGCTATACGCCATCACTAAGTAGATATACCTGTTAGTGGTGAGTCGCAAGGGTGCGTCGAGAGGATTTACTGACTGTCAAAGTCCTTATCAGGCTTATCCTTTCCTGCCTGGCGTGAGAACTCTTGGATCCGGTTTGCCCGGTCATATCGAAAGTCCTGGTAAAGACGCAGCCGCTCGGGAACCTCTTCTGGGGATGTCCCGGGTGGGAGAACGACGGCGAGGGAGGCAGCGTCTTCGATGGCAACACCAGCGCCCTGTCCCTGGTCTAAAGGACAACGTTGTTAGTACTAACCTATAGAAAGAGGCATCCTCCGAGTGAGGTGGTCGGCATATACTTACGAGGAAGGAAGGGATGAGCAGCATCACCAAGAAGGGTCAGTCTCTTGTCAGTCCAAGTTGGAAGAACATCCATATCTAGCAGCTCCCAAGCCTTGAGGGACTCTGGACTGGCTTTGCTCAAGAGCTTCAACAAAGCAGGATCGAAATCCTTGTATACACCCAACAACACCGACATGCTGGTCTCGTTGTTCCAGTCTTGCCAGTATTCATCAGCAATCTTTGCGATGTCAACAGTCTGGACGCAACATACCTTCTTTGCTTCCAGGGTCACTCTCCTCCCGCGGATGAATGCAGACAAAGTTAAACATCTTATTGTCATCGCATGGGTACATGACAATACGTCTGTCTGCGGCATACCATATGATAAGCTGGCCGTTGTGCTGTGCAAAATGGGCGGTGTCGGGGTCGTCGAGGGCAGCTTGGCGGGGGACGAGGAACCGGAATGCACTCTTGCCTGAACTGTACGCTTGCCAGTCTTTTCCAACGACTTTCTGTCTGGAACGAGACTATTATTATAGATTCTTGTCAGTGAAAGGTCTAGGAAAATGATGCAAGGTTGGATGCTGAGAGCATCATCACCACTTACATGAACCCCATCAGCACCAATGACCAAGTCTCCCTGAACTTGACCACCATCTTGCAAGAAGACGGTAGCTGTTTCTGTATGTACATCTACCACGCGGCTGGACGTTCGCAGCACCGCGGGGATACCGGGTCCTTCTGGTGATGTTGCAAGTCGTTTGAGCTCTTGATGCAACCGTACGCGATGAACCAAGTGCCATGGATGCTGCCAGATCTTGTTCGCTTCCGTGATATCAGCATCACGAGCCACTTCATTGGCCGCATTGAACTCTGTAATCTGCCGTCATATCGTAAGCCTTCAGGGCCTGTACATCGAGTTTGGAGCTTCATACCCGTTCAAAGACATTTGCGCCTATGGTCTCAGCAAAGATACCAAGTCGACGAAGAATTCCATTGGCGTTGGGTGCCAGGTGCATCGCCGCTCCAACTTCGTTGGCAAAGCGAGACTGCTCCAGTAACGTAACTCGATGTCCCTGTCTACGAAGGAAGATGGCGGCTGTGAGTCCACCTATGCCAGCGCCGATAACGACGATGTTGAGGCCATCGGGCTTGGCAGCGGTAGTGTGGCCATTTGTGACTGCGTGAGAGACACCGTTAGAACTCATGGTGTTCCAGTTGCAACACAAATGGTGCTTCTCGCAATGGCCAGTAATTTCGAAAGAGAAAAGTAGCGATAATTATGGAACGCTGGCCTGGAGATGTCTCGTCGGCGCTTGGCTAATTTGCAATGGTATGCTTATAGAGCGTTGGCTTGCGTCTTATCTAAAGGTGTTGCAACGGATGTAACGGATGATGCACCAGGGTCTTTTCTGTGAACCTCGGCCTTTCGGGCAGAATCATGATTATGGTCCCGATTCACAACCTCCATGTACTGCACTCACATATCGACAACAACAGGAGGGGCCGAATTCGATTGAGGGGTCAGGACCACATCGGATCGGCTTGTGGTCGGCACCAAACCACTTTAAGCTAATGTGGCAGGGGGACTGTCCTCCACCAAGCACTATTCTATCCTCTAGCCTGTTTGGACCAGGAAATGAAGTACCGTCTATTATTCAACCCAGCAGAGTCACATACCCTTGCACTTTGCGGGGAGCATCGGAAAGAAACTCTCCCTATCTGCCCTACATCAAACCCCGTGGGGAAGACAGACACGCTAGCGGTGGGTGGAGCCGCCCCTCATCCGCGTTGGTTAGAGCGCGTCACTAGCAGATTTTGTCCCCCTTTCCAAGCTAACCCAACCAACCATCAACACATTCAGTTCAGTGCATGCTCACCTGAGTGCATGTCTATTCGGTCACGCAGGCAGTAATTGAAGTTAAATACATTCCATTATGCCCTCTTCCTCTCATTGAACTTTGGCAGGGCTCTTGGACGTTCGCCAACCGATCCTTGTTTTTCTGCCTCAGGATTGCGATTCGTCAGCATTTGCTGTCCATCAGATAACTACTATCTCTTGTTCCCTTGTCCATCAACACCATGTCTATTAATATTCCCAAGCCCAGCGTGGGCACGTCTGATGCCCATGTGCTGGGAGGTCTGCGCCTCCGCAATCAAGAGACCAACGAGATAATACTCATACCAACCCCAACAAACGATCCCAATGATCCGCTGAACTGGTAAGCTCACACCTGATAACCATTCTCATTCAGGCGGAGCATGCTAATTATGATACAGGTCCAAGCCATACCGTTTCTACATCGCCATCCTCGTCTCCTGCGCTATTTTCTTCAGCAACTTCCTGGCGGCTGGACCTTCTGTCGCCATCGTCAGCATCACCGAGTCTTACTTTGGTCTACCTGGTCCCGATTTCAATGACAAAGTTGCCAAGGCCGCCTACTTCTTTACCACCACTGCTCTTCTCCAGGGCATGGGAAACCTGATATGGATGCCTTTCGTCGCAAAGTACGGCCGTCGACCTATCTATGTTACGTCCTTCATACTCTATACAGCCGTCGCTGCTTGGGCTGGTGGTGCGACTACATACGGGAGTGCCTTGGCTGCACGCATCCTCATGGGCTTTGCGTCGGGTGTTGCTGAATGTCTGGCCCCTTTGACTATCTCGGACCTGTTCTTCTTGCACGAGAGAGGTGCTGTCATGGCGTGAGTGGCCCTATGTAAATACCCAACTTGGCCCAACTAACCATATAAACAGGATCTATACCACAGCACTGTCCTCGGGTGTAGGTGCTGGAATCATTGTTGCTGGACTTGTTACCATCAACCTGAGCTGGCGGTACATCTACTGGGTTTCGGTGGCTTTGATTGGAGCGTGTACCATTCTGATCATCTTGACGTTCCCCGAGACTGTCTACAACCGCCAGGAAACTCCAGAAGCAACGCCTACAGCTTTCGATTCCAATGCCCCTCATACCTCGGATTGCAAGGATAAGAATAATGATGTTGAGAAGGCTCAATCTGACGAAGCCTCAGCATCACACATATCTTATTCCCCATCCCAAAAGCGCACATTTTGGCAAAATCTGTCCCTGTACAGCGGTGTACACACAAAAGAGTCCTTGCTCAAGCTATTCTTCCGGCCAGTCGTTCTTCTCACCCTTCCTCCAGTACTCTGGGCTACCCTCGTCATGTCTGTCACGATTGGCTTCCTCGTCGCCATCAGCTCCAACTTTGCTGTAGCTTTTTCCAATACTTATGGCTTTAAGCCCTGGCAAGCTGGCTTATGCTTCGTTGCGTGTCCCATAGGAGCCGGTGTTGGAGCGTTCTTTGGAGGCCACTTCAGCGACAAGGTGGCGGATCGACTGACTCGCAACAATGATGGCATTCGAGAGCCAGAGATGCGACTGCCTGCTATTCTCATCTCGCTTGCTATTGCGCCGCTTTCCCTGGTCCTGTACGGTGTAGGCATTGACCGCAGCTGGCACTGGATTGTACCTACCATTGGCCTGGGTCTTTGTAAGTCTGCACAGAACTCTCTCACGCTCCTGCAAATGCTAACCAGACTTGAAAGTGAACCTGGCAATTGTTCAAGCTACAAACATAAGCTTGGTCTACACCATTGACAGTTACCGTCCCGTTGCAGGAGAGTTAGCAGTCACGCAGCTAGCATTCAAGTGTAAGTCTACTGCCTCCATGGCCCGATCAACAAAGCTGACGAGATCTAGCTGCTTTTGGGTTTCTCCTCTCTTTCTACACTAATCCGTGGATTGCTATAAGTGGATATTCTAATGCATTTGGTGCCATGGCTGGAATCTCGGGGGCGGTTATTTTGTTCTGGGTGCCTATGTATATTTGGGGGCGCAGGATCCGCCATGCTACCTGGACCTGGGGCTACATCCAGAAATTTGTTCACTGGAATGTGGATCGTGAGGTGGGCGAGTAGATGTTATTCAGGAGCCCATAAGCGGAGTGTGAGCCTGGTATGGTGAAGCATAATATTCGGTAGTATCCAGTTAGCTGCACTTTCAGAAATTGCAAGTTCCTCTGAAATATTCCCCGTATTTTTAACCCTTGGCGCTTGGCCGAGCTTATACACAGCCCAGAGGATTGTCATTTCATTACCGAGCCTATTTCCCTTGAGCGAGGGTGAAGTGGCCACGACAAGACATAGATACCTTATTTTCCATAAGCCAGACCTCACCACCTAATAACACTTCCTTACTGCTTCCCTCGTGACAACCCCAGCTTCGTCGCAGCTTACCTCAGGCATACCCCCGCGACCAATGTCATGCCTACCCTAGGGCCAAAAAAAAGATGATCTGCGTAATAGCGTCTCTTCCCCGCCTTTTCCCCGTGTCGCCCACATCCCGATAGCCTCAAAATCCACCGTACTAGTCTCAACTCACTCTAGTGTTATGGCACAGGTCATGCCTCCCGACTAAGTTCTCCCAGCAACATCACAGCCATCCACTGTGCCAATGATCATCCAGTCATTCCTGCTCAGGCAGTCACAAGAGACATGAGCGCTCCAGCCGCGACAAAGAGACGTCTATCGTCTCCTCAACAAAACCCTTTCCAATGCTCCTATTGTCAACGCTCCTTCGGGCGCGTGGATCACCTCACGCGCCACATCCGATCTCGTCAGTATAGCGTATACCTGTGTCAAAAAGTACTCACACTCGTTATAGATGCGCAAGATAAACCATTTCGTTGTCATATTTGCGACAAAGCCTTTGGGCGCCAGTATGTAATCCCACTACCAAGTCGGCATTCACTCATGTTGATTAGAGATATCCTCAAACGTCATGTGCTTGGACATAATAGCTCCGAGTCTGGTGCTAAGCGATACAAGCGCATGTCGAATGCAGCGCCCAGAGTCTCCCAGGCTTGTAAAGCGTGTGCGGGATCTAAGCTCAAGTGCGATGAGGACGCTTCTTGCAGACGCTGTGTGGCCAAAGGGATCACCTGCGAGAGAGATACTCGATTTACAGAGATAGGAGACAAGACATCACCAGATACTAGCATCCCATCTACTATAGGTAAGGATACCACAGGGTGCTTGGTTTATAAGCCGATTGTTAACCCAAGCAGATCAAGAACTGTCGATACCTGTCTTCGACCCTGGCCACCTGAGCTTGTCAGAGGATGACTTCTCCAAGTTCCTAAAAGGCGTCATGACCCCCGTAGAGGGACAGGAGAGCAGGCCAATTGATCAAGCCGACCTAGCCAGCATTAATCATATTTACAATCCGCTACCCTCCCATGGCCTCTTGGACTTCCGGGTCGATGGTGATACGCGGTTTGACGATGTTGCCATGGACCTCTGGGACTTGCCCTGCAGTCCATCATTCTACTACAACGGAATCCTTCTGGAGCCAAAAGCATCCATGCCCGTCAACCTTGAGATTCAACCGCCGGACTCAGCCAACAATGCTCGTCCAGCTGTGTTGGGCCATGTGGCATATAAGGAATCAGCACTCGGAAAGTGGGAGCCTTCACAGAATGACCACCTCAGCTCCAACATAAAAGCTCTCTCAGTTCTCGGCGACAGTCCCCAGGACGCCATCCAACTAAACAGCTTGGAGGTAACTAGTCAGCAGTTCCAACCACTCTCGGTTGGTATGAGAGACCAAATGCTGCTGTTGACATTAAACGCTTGTAAGCCGGAAAGTAAGCTCGCCATCATCAGAGCATTCCCTCACTCTGAGATTCTGTCCAAGCTCATCGAAAGCTTCTTTTCTCACCACCGTGTCCAAACCGACTCGTGGATACATGGCCCTTCGTTCGAACCAAACCAACAGGGTGCAGAGCTTATTCTCACCATTGTAAACCTGGGCACCATGTTTGCCGACTCTAAGATCTTGCATTCGCTTGGTTTTGCTCTGCATGAGGTGGCTCGTTTGTCGCTACCTGGAATATTTGAGAGTGCAAATTCCATGACTAGATCTCTCTGGGCTCTCCAGGCGTTTGTTCTGGATATTGAGATGGGGTTGTGGAGTGGCATTAAGAGGAAGATGGAAATTTCAGAAAGTCAGCGGCAGATGCCCTTCACAGTATGTCATTCCTTTCCTGTTTACTTGTCTCAAGTTTTATTTATCATCGAGCTACTGCTGATTCGATCACAGATGCTACGGCGTGGTGGAAGATTTGGAAAAGCCTATACTGCCGCTGATCCTCCGTTACCAGAAGACACAGGCGAGACCTTGCAGAATAAGTGGCTTGCGTGGATCGAGCAAGAAAATTACAACAGACTCATCTATCACTGCTTTGTTATGGATACTCAAGTCAGTATTGCTATGTCGGCATGTCCCTTGATATCTTTCTCGGAACTCAAGACGCCTCTGCCCGAGTCTAGCGATCTATGGCTTGCCAGTGATGCAGAAGCATGGAAAGCTATATACTTGAGTGAGCAGCGCCAACACACAAGGGTTACGTTGTACGACTACTTCCGCAATGCTGCAGAAATTGACAGCAGCTATGATGTGCCGTTTTGTCAGCTTGTCATCCTCTCGGGAATCTGGGGAATGGTTTGGCAATGCCTACAAACCATTGCTGTGCTGGACAAGCCGCGACACTCGGACCCAGCATTAACTCTTCGGCAGCAAGAGATTCTTCAGATATTGCATCGCTTTCGCGTTAACATGCGGGGGGATGAGGCAGACGGACCGGTAACCATGATGTACCATTTAGTACATATGCACTTGCACATACCTTTTGAGGAGGTTGAGCTATTTGCGGGCAAGGGGCACCAGATTGATGCCCGGCACGCTCTATCCTCACTCTTAGACTGGACAAACAGCCCAGAGTCACGAAAAGCAATATGGTACGCCGGCCAGATTATAAGAGCAGCAGAAAGGTTCGAGCCTGGTCGTCTCCGGGGCTTTTATACCATCGCCCTTTATCAAGCGAACCTTGCCCTTTGGGCCTATGCGGTGGTGTCACGGGTCAAGGGGGCTGATAAGGATGCTTCTATACACTGCAATGACAATGAGATGGTCTGTCTGAACGGACCGGAAACTCCACTGGTTCAGAGGTTCATCAGCCGAGGGGTGCCTTCGGTTGCAGTCATACAACCATGTGCACCTCAGCACGGCAGTTCGCCAATTCGGCTGATGGACCGGGAGGCGGTTGTGAACTACGTTCTCGGCATTTTGAGTGCCAATTTCTCGCACGTCGACGCTTTGCCGCCTTTGGTCGAGAACCTTCAGCAGCTTCTGGACAAGCTGGGCCGAGCCGAGATCGATGTGTAGGTGAAGCCGATGTGGGGGACGGTGAGTGCGTTCGGAACGCCACGTCCTCCGCATCGGTGCTTGGTCCACTAGCCTCACCTGAAGAAGATAGCGGGCTTGGCAGACTCTCACTAGGTTCTCTGTGCTGGTTTATGCCCTCAGCCACAACTTTCACGTCAATAGTCCTCGATCCCCTTACCGACATAAAACTCTCAGAGTTGTGTCTGCACTAGTTTGACTGATACAATTTAAGATGACAGCACATCACTATAAGACTTGAGGCGCTTCTAGGCGACAATAGTTAAATTTGTCATAAATGCTCATATGATTGTTTCTGATGTAGATCCACTAGTTCTTGGCCTCCTCCTCCTCATAACCAGGAATGGTATGCATCGAGTTATCGTGGAGTTCTTGACCGGCAACGGTCAGGGATGTAGCCGGCTGCAGCACATAAAGCATTCTTGCCCATGAATCCTCGCTCCTGTTCTTCCAAGCATGATTGGTCCCCCGCTGAACCGAGATATCCCCTCTCTTCATGACTCGTTTCTCGCCAGAGTCCAGAATCAAATCAATCTCCCCCTCCAACACTACGCCGTAATCTAGGCTGATGGTCCGATGCATAGGTGATAATGCGCCGGGGGGCATATCGACGACGCGAAGGACTGTACCCGTCGGTAGAGTGATTCCTGGAAGGTTTTCGGTGTAGTGTCGATATGTATTAATATCCTTTTCGTCGTTGAGGTTGACGGGGAATCGATCGGTCGCGTAGCAGAGGGCAAAGTCGACATTGTCTGGAAGGGTTTGGAAGGGAGCGTCCTCGGGTAGGACGTCTGAGAAGGTCGTGGTGCCCTCTGGCGTGTGAGTGGTGACGAACCGCTTGATAGTTCGTAGATCCTTCCGTTCGTTATCTACGGGTGTTTTGTTCTCCATCTTGGCCGTATAGGTAGGTATACGAGTGCGATGTGTTTAGCAATTGACAAAGTGCAATAACAATCAGTTCAACTGTGAGGCTTTTATAAGACTTAAAAGTCGGCTTTGACCTGCCGATACCACGGTAAAATTCCCTGAACAGTTTAAAGTTAACCTCTAATGTGGAGAGCATAGAGTGGTCCCGAAGAACGAAAACCTTCTTTGGCTTCAATACTACGCTAACGATAGCTGCAATGCAACAGGGCATCAGACCGCCATCCGAAACTCAAGAGCATCAAGAATCAGACGGAAAGTGGGGGCCGTCTATGATTCCTATCTAGTTTTCTAACTACGGCTTAATCCAGTCAAACTTGTCCCCGATATATCGATGTGCACGGATGTCTCCGGACCTCGCGTGGCCCTCAAAAAGCTCCACCCTAGCAGCTCTTCCACAGAGCTGACCAAGCTCACCGCTTGCCTGAGCAGACTTGACTTCCTGATACGTGACAGTGCGGAGGAACTTTCCGACCCATAAGCCGCCCGTGTACCTCGCTGCGTGCTTTGTAGGCAGAACATGGTTTGTACCTATACACTTTACGTAGTAATGTTAGTCTAGATGGCATCTCAGTAGGATTCAATACCTCTTACCTTGTCGCCAAAAGAAACACAGGTCATGGGGCCAAGGAAAAGGGCTCCGTAATGTTGCATCTTGACGAGAGCGTCTCTGGGGTTCGCAGTGAGAATTTGTACATGCTCAGAAGCAAACTCGTCGGCAATCTGGTAGGCCTCATCAATTGTATCAGCAAGAATGACCTCCCCGTAGTCACGCCAGGAGACACTAGCTACTGCAGCAGTCTTGAGCGTAGCCAACTGCTCATCGCAGTATTTGATGGCTCTCTTGGCAACTTCAGCCGACGTGCAGATCAAGACAGCAGGTGTATCCGGTCCATGCTCAGCCTGAGAAAGAAGATCGGTAGCGATCATGTAAGGATCTGCTGTTTCATCCGCGACGATCAAAACCTCTGTTGGGCCGGCAAAGAGGTCGATTCCAATCTGACCAAACAGCTGCCTTTTCGCCTCGGCAACAAAAGCGTTCCCTGGACCTGCGATGAAGTCCACCTTGGGCACTGTTTCTGTCCCGACTGCCATTGCTGCAACGGCTTGGATACCGCCGAGGACGAATATCTCATCTGCTCCTGCGAGATGCATAGCGGCGACTGTGGCCAGGGGAATCTGACCTGCGGCAGGGGGCGTACAGGCTACTACGTTTCTGACACCTGCTACTTTGGCTGTCAAGATGGTCATGTGAGCCGAGGCCAACAAAGGGTATCTCCCTCCTGGGATGTATCTAGACAACCATTAGCATTTAAAGTCATGTTCAAGTTGAGCTATCGAGTACTGACGCTCCAACGGAATCAATTGGGTTGTTCTTTTGACCAAGAAATACCCCAGGGGCCATCTCCAGCTCAAACTCTTGGATCGAGTTCAACTGGGCCTCGGCAAACTTTCGAACGTTGGACTGGACAGTCTTGATATCGTTGATCACCTGCTCTGGGACCTGCGCCATAACCTTTTCGATTTCCTCCTGAGAGAGCTTGAAGCTGGGAGGCGACCATTTGTCGAATTGCTCACTGTAACGCTGAACTGCGACATCGCCTTCTCGCCGGACGCTATCAATTACGTCCTTGACGATCTTGGGGACATCAGGTAGTGAGCCGTTGGTGGCTTTGCTTGTTGAGTTGGCGGAGGCAGGCCGTTTGAGATATGTTCGAGCCATGATCGTGGATGTCTAAGTTGCTTCGAGTTTTCTGGGTAATAAACACGGTTGATAATTTTGCAAAAATATACAGATATTGAATGATGCTTTTATTTGAACTTTCTCTAACTTCTATTCAAGCCAGTTCAGCCCGTATTTGACATGAGGTTGATGATCTGGAATTTTTCAATGTACCCCCACTTACTTGCGCTATTCATGCTCCGTGGTCTAGCATGTTCGTGGATCGGCTTTGCGGGGGGCGGGGTTCGGAAATGTGGGCGAGGCTTTGCCAGACCCCAGAAGCATCAAGCTACGGTTAACCACTCGGTCTGAAAGCCGACCAACCAAGACAAAGGAAGCCCTTTCGTGACTCGGGATAGGGATGCTATGTTTCATTGCATCCTCCAACCAGACCTTGCGTCGAACAGAGGCACTGACCATTGCCAGTTCTATCTAGTTTAATTGAAGCAAGCGGTCCAGATAATAAACAGAGTGACGGATCAAGATTTAGACAAAGGAGATGAATATATAAAAATCTATCATGATACATATATTTTAATTTCAACGGTTTGATGAATGTGCAAGTGATTTTTCATTATTCTAAAACCACGTTGTTTGCGGGAACTTGGAGTTCTATCTTTTCAGGCCAGGAGATGCATGCTTTCTCATAAACCAAAGCCTGCATCAATGACCCCGTTCTGTCCAGTTACTGACTTCGACACGATAAAAGCTTTAACCTGCTCTGCAACGTCTTCAACCGTCGCAAAACGCCCTAACTTATTGGTGTTGCGAGCAGCTTCAAGTCGATCGGCGGGAAACGAAAGACCCCATTCCTATAAAAACTTGAGATTGCATCCTGTAAGTACCAAAAGAAATTCTCGTACCGTAAGTAATATGCCTGGAGAGATGGTGTTTACTCTGATAGATGGCGCAGCTATCTTGGCAAGACACTTGCCGAGGTGTATCTGGGCAGCTTTTGTAACAGCATATGGCTACAGGGAGATGGTCAGTGAACGATATCGAATGTTGGAGGTCAGATAGAACATACCACACTGCTTCCGCTGGGGATCACTCCTGCCAAGCTAGCCGTAGACACAAACACAGGCACTCCAGCTTCTCGCTCGTTGCTCTCCTCAAGATACCGCTTCGCCGCATGAAAAAGCCAAAGGTGACTCTTCACATTGGCAACATAACACCGGTCCCAATCGTCTTCGTCAACATTATCGTCAATGTCAGAGAACTGGCGCATCTTTGTCCATCCAACATTGGATATAACAACATCTAAACGACCTCCAAACTTGGATGCTGCCTCGTTCACAAGTGATTTGACCTGTAACTTGTCACAGGTATCTGCTTGAATGGCGTGTATCGCGATGTTTGAGCCTGCGTGCTTTTCATCGCATTCGGATTGTAGCCTTCGGACTAGTTCTTTTGCGCGAGATTCGTTGCTGTTGAAATTAATCACCACGTTCATTCCTAGGTCGACGGCTAGCATGCGGGCAATGGCTGCGCCGAGACCACTGCTTGCAGCTGTGACCAGTGCAATTTTGGGGATACTCATTGTCGTTCACTTTCCTATCTCTGTACCCGCTTGTTAACAAGTCTTTCTATTGTGTATTTTCATAATGGTATGCTACTCGGCTGCTGATGGGCTCGATATTGAGTAATCATGCTGACTAAAGACCCCCGCAGATGGCGGCCCGACATCCCCCTCATCCCGAGACGGCTATCCTTCCGTGGTTCCCAACTTCGGTCGGATTTTCCACAAGCCGAAGCACAATTCGGGGCCATCCACTCAGGAAAATATCGCCGTGGTTAACCAATCGGGATCTGCACGGCTATGTCAACTTGACCCTTACTTTGCGTGCGTCTTGTCTAAATCTCCTTGGGGTATGAAAACACATTCAGAAGGGAAAGCAAAGCTGAGTAAATACTTAGGTAATTATAATAGGTGCTTTGAATTGATTGAAGCAAGTTCTGAACGACCCAATGGGTTATTCCTTCGAAATCCAATAATTTATTAAAATTTAGTATGTATCCAATATCCAGCATATTACTTATTGCATGATTGCATAAACCGCAACCAAGACACCCAGAATTCTCATATCAATGGACAAGCGACCAGCAGGATTTCCATTGTTTGGTGAGGAAGTCGCGGAGCTCGAAGTCATCTGTGATCCGCCTGACGTAGCACTCGCAGTTTCAGCGGTTGACGTCCCGGTGCTGGTCTCACTGGGCTTTCCTCCTGCTTGAATAACGGAATCGAGGCTGCATCTGTTAGCGCATCCCGCATAGTAAATGAAGAAGGACTTACATATGAATAAGGCCGTTGTTGGTGAGCACATTAGCTTCGATAACCTTGGCATTGTTGAAGAAGATATCGTTATCGATGATTCTAACTCGGACCTCGGTCTTGTTCAGAGTTCCAATGACTTGGCCGTCGCGAAGGTAGTTGGAGTAGGTAACTTCGTTGAGGGTATGCGCCCTGGTAAATGGGTCAGTACACTCTCTCATATGTAGGAGAAACAACTTACAACAGCGCATTGCTCAGATCTTGCTTTGACAGATTAACATCGGGGCTTCCCGCGTCCTTGAACGCTTGGGTAGATGGTGCAAGACATGTGACGTTCTTGGAGGAGTCGAGAGCAGGCCACAAACCTGTCTTGATGAGAGCACCATTCAAGCCTGTAAGTCTCTTGTCGTCGGAAGCTTGAACTGTATTGGAGCAGGATATAGGTGGAAGAAGGACCCTGCAGATGTTTGTTAGTCTAATCCCAGCCAGCATGTTTGGAATCCCTCACTTATCCACGATCTGGAATCTGCTAGCATTCTTCTCGCCCCAAGATCCATCGACAGCAGTCATCTGGATGTTCTGCTCCTCGCCTGCTCGGAGATCGACAATTGCCCCGCTGACATCCCCATTGGCTCTCTTCCCTTTTTTTGCTCTCGAAGCGAACACAACCTGGCCATCAGCGCTGTTGCCAAACTGGCTCTGGATCTGAGGTCCCGCGGTTCTGTTGTTGAATTCCTCGCTCTTCAATAAGGTCGGTACCGATAGACCACGGGAAGCAGAGAAATCTGTAGATGAGAGAGAGGCTGCCATTGTATGATACGAAAAGAAAACCTGGAGCATTGTCTGGTTCAATTCGGTGATATCCGAGATGCTAGAGTGTTTAAGATAGCTCTTGATAGCATTGTTGGTAGGAATCAAAATGGTGACATTGCTGCCCTGGCTGGAAAGTGTCTCTGCCAATACCTGAGGAGCCGCGCCGAGCAGGGATCGGAAAAGAGAGAGAGAATTGTAGTCGGCGATAGCACCGGCCAGGTTCTCAGCCACGTCCTGAGCATTGGCGAGCGAGAGAAGGGCAAACCCCGCCGCTTTAATGGAGAGAGAACCGCGCATGATGGGTGGTGACAGTGAGACCAACAGTCTGACAGATCTCAAGGGAAGAAAAGAGGATGCAGAGCCTCAAAGCTCCTGCATGGGGCAGACCGCTTATTATGTAGCAATCCAATTCCAAGGCTATGGCATCAGCGTATTGAATGGCTGAGCCCAGACCCTGACAGACCAGAGCCTGCTTTACCATTGACGAATGAATGGTCTCACAAGTCAGCCACAGTAAAAATCATTGGTAGGGATGATGCGCTAGTCGAAGTGGCAGACACCAAAGTCAGCATAATGAGTGAAAGGGTGGCGCCGAGCTGAAAACTAGTGGTCAGCCCTTGCTAGCACAGCCCTATCATCCCTTTTTTAAACCGCTAATTTCCCACCTGCCTCCGCTGTTATGTACGGTAACTAAAACGGTTTATTCGTATTGGGGCTGAAGCGAAATGGCCAGGGCTGAGGCACCACTGAAGGAGCTCCGTTTTTTGATGGAGAATAGAAGTGTCTGAGCCGATGACGACTTGACGATTTATTCACAGCCGTTATAGGTCATGGAGTTGATTCAGTAGCAATTTGCAATGTCGCGGTTAGAAAAGAACTTTTTGCAAACACAGAGCAAAGCTGTCTCGAAAAGGTACAGCCTGCTGCTGTCGGGTGTCGGCTTGCAATCTGCAAGCCAGTAAGCTCCAAGCTAGCTGCCGCAGAGTGACATTCCAGCGGACTCGAATAGGGGCAAGTCTGACGAGGTACATTTGAGGCCAAATTTCATGCAACAAGCTTAGTAGGGAGACAATTAAATTTGTCGTAGAACTGGGATTAAACTATAGGCAAAGTGATATAGTTTTGATAATGAGGTGCAAAATGAATATGATTCATTCCTCCAAATCTCTCCTCAGTCCTACATAAACACAGTTAGCAAAATCATACCTTAACAAGAAAAAGACACTTACCTTTCTGCTCCCTCGTGCACAAATATCCCAACGCCAGGTGTATCGCCACTAGCCACTTCCAAAACTAGGCGTGAACCAGGTTCAACAACCACGTTCGTAGGCCAGACCTCAACATC
>JABSSZ010001672.1:0-12945 GCA_013755755.1 Fusarium sp. NRRL 25184
CCCCCTATCCCATCGCCCCTCAACAGCCAGCATACCAACCCGCTCAAATGCCCCCTCCTGTGCAGCCATATTCTCCTGTTCCACAAGCGCAACCACAGCAACCGCAGCGATCAGCCCAAGAGGAAGAAGAGGAACGTCGTATCCAGGAGCGCGCAGAGCAACAAGCCCGAAAGCAACAGGCTACTGCTGAAGCACGTGGTGGTGCTCCTCCGATGAAGATCAAGGAGAACTACGTACCTCGTGCCGCCCAGAAGGCCGCCAACAGACAGGGTGCGCAGACAGCGCTGTGCCCCAATTGTAAACAGCAGATTCCTATGAACGAGCTCGAGGCTCACATGCGAAGTAAGTGCTCCATCCTAACATTTCACTCGGTCAGAATGCTAACCTGCTTCTAGTCGAACTTCTTGATCCTCGCTGGAAGGAACAGAAGGCCAAGGCGGACACACGCTATGCATCCTCCAACACGATACATGTTGATGTCGCCAACAACCTCAAGCGACTTGCCAGCCAACGCAGCGACGTTTTCGACCCTGTCACTGGCCAGGCTATTTCTGAGGATGAGCTAGCGCGCAGAAAGAAGGCCGCCATTCACAGCTACGATGGCGCCATGGATGCCAAGAGCCAAGCACAGCTGGGTCATATGCAGAATGTTAACGTCGAAGATCAGATCCGCGCTATTCACCAAAAGTTCGCTGACAAGAAGTGAGGAACTCGGTTGATGGGCAGATTGTACCCGCTCAGAGACGACGAAGAAGAGAAATAGGCCAGCCCCTCAAGGGGGTATGCCGTTCTCATGTGTAAAACTACATGTCGCGGTAGGCGTTGTAGGTTGAGGCCCCAAGGTGAGGCACATCTGGCGTATGGCGTTTCGTTAATCATATGGGCTTATACTTGATTGATGCAGCTCAGTTTTTGCACGAGAGTTTTGGGGATGCCGAATCGAGAATGTCTGGGGTAGTAGATTGGCCGAGAATTGGGTGAATGGGCTGTCAGGAGATGAACGGAAACGTACATCTTCAACTACGGCCGTATCATATCATGTCATGTCGCAAGACAGACAGACATGTGCTTGTCCATGCTCATGATGGGCAAATGCCCGAGTCAGAAGTAAAGATGTCCCTTGTCAACGCAGCTTGGATCGATACTATATAATGAAACATTCTAGACTGTTGCTCGAGTGCCATCTGACGCTCTTAAGGAGCACCTCGGAGCCCTATTACTTGAATATAAAATAATATGATCAATTCTTCCGCAATAATCAATACTCACAAGTCAAGTGAACCAATGTTGTCTCAGAAATACATTGGCCACTATATTTACATGTCTATTTATTGGCTGGATGTTTCCGTCTTGACTTGTACGATGCAATGTCGTAACGCTCATGGTTACACAAACAAATCATCAATCAATAAAACGGAGCCCGAGTGACCCGAAACAGGCTTTAATACCCGTTATTCTTGAACAGTTATATCACTGACCAAGGAAACGAAAAAAAGGTACTTTTGATTATCTTGGTCCTCCACCAATTGCTCAAGTACCCCACCCTGTCCTACCGTAGGTGGTCCCCCCCACCTCCACTTTCTTTCCACTCTCTTCCACTTCCACCTCCGATCTCATTCATCTCATGCGACAGCCTGAACTGGAGTGAACATCACTCTCTCCACTCTATACAACATCACCACCAACCTCAGCCTCTTCCTTGCGCCGATAGTCGACTGCTGCGACCTACAACTCTAGCTCTTAATACCTATATCTTAGCAACCAAACTCACTATAACGTCGCCAAACATGGCGTCCGATCAGGACAACTCCGGCCTCGATGCGCCCGGCTCACAATTCCACCGACCAATCTTGCAATCTATGCCCGATACGCGACAGCAGAGCTTTGACGAGATCTACGGTCCTCCCGAGAACTTTTTAGAGATTGAGGTGCGCTCTCTTGCCCCTCATGCACCATATCCGCGAAACTACATCGTCAGACGAACAAGAGATATATACGAGAAATGCTAAAAAGCGCCATATATAGGTCCGCAACCCAAGAACACATGGCATGGGCCGTCACATGTACACAGACTACGAGATCCTCTGCCGCACAAACATCCCCGCCTTCAAGCTCCGTCAGAGCAGCGTCCGTCGTCGATACTCCGACTTCGAGTACTTCCGCGACATTCTCGAGCGCGAGAGCGCCCGCGTTACTATCCCCCCTCTGCCCGGAAAGGTCTTCACCAACCGCTTCAGCGACGATGTTATCGAAGGTCGCCGCGCAGGCCTCGAGAAGTTCCTCAAGATCGTCGTCGGCCATCCCCTGCTGCAGACGGGGAGCAAGGTCCTGGCTGCCTTTGTCCAGGGTGAGTTTGTCGCCATGTCTATCTTTGCCATCATGATATCTGGGTTGACACAGAATCGCAGACCCTAACTGGGATCGCAACGCTTGGTGACGCCTCCGTCTGATCTGGCCCTTCAAAGCCATGTCTTCTTCTCGCTCTCGCTCTCCATCTCCAACTTCAGTTCCGCGCCAACCTCGAAAGCTCCGTAAGCGAAATCCGGCTCTCAATCAGCGAGACGCCCTTCTCGACAACATGCCCTCCCCGTGACTACATGGGAAAAGTCAAGGAAACAAAAATAAACGAAACGACAGGAGAGGGTGCAATTGGCGTTTCTCTTCACGTACATACTATTCTCTTTTTGTTTCAAGTGGGAAAAGCAAACCCTGGTTTAGTCATCATGTTTTCAGTCCAAAGCTGTTCTTTCAACTTGCATCCCATCCTGTATTCAAAGTTCTGGGACTCCCTTCTTTGGCTTGGGGCGTCGATGGGCTGATGGGCTATCTTTTATCCATATCATCTACTCTGAATAACAAGAGTGATCCGACTGATGAGACCCAGACTCTTCAAGCGAAAGCGCATTGTTCCAGGACATAAAGGCAAAGTTAGCCAAGTGATTTGATGTTCAATCATATTGGCTTCTTTTTAGCATTTCATAGAGATAGAGCCCTATCATGTCTAGATTGCGTGTGAGCTTGTGACGGCACGGCCGATGTATGATGATATCCAAAAGAAAAGAAAAGAAAAGAAAAGAAAAGAAAATAGAGGCGCCTCTCCTTTTATACATAATTTCGTACATGACCTTTATGCGAGCATGAGCATAAGCATAAGCATGAGTGTAGGTGTTTACATTCCCCTTCTACTGATCCATCCACTCGCCAAACGCCAAAAAAATCAATACGCCTTAGCCACGCCATCTCCCCTTTTGTAGATTTCTCGTGATTCTTCATGTCCCGGCTTCGTTTGAAGACCCTGGGTGTTGTACAATGATATGAGAGCGAGTAGTGTTTGTGAAGCTTCCAAGGCTTCATAGCGACTCGTGTCGGATAGTGTTACAGGATATCGATGAGCAGATCGGTTCCAGGTATGACCCTGATACTTGATCGCGGTGTGTCGATTCGGTGCGTCACCCATTCGTAGAATTGTTTACGCAGGTGTATGGAACAGTCGAAGGATGCCCTCGTACATGGCAAACATGATGGCGGCGCTGGGAACTGTTCGCATCAAGTGAGGTGTCAGACCGCCGTATAGACCCATGACACCCTCTTCAAGCCAGACAAGCTTGAAGCATTGAACAAGGCCGGTGTATTTAGGCAGTCCATTCTCCATAGGCGCTTGCCGTAGTCGTGTTCGCGCAACCTATTTCATCCTCGTTAGCATACTGTAAAGATTCCAATGTCTCAAACCGATGACACACCTCGTGGGGATAAGCGATAACGGCGGCGACTAGCTTAGCGCTTCCAGCAGCGAAACCCTTTCCAGTCCAGTCGACAGTCTTATCCCACCAAGTCATTTCACGACCACTGCGAACGATAGTGTTGTGTCTGCGAGCTAGAGATGCCTTCATTTGCTCGTAGAGCATCCATTGCATCGTTGACTCTACCACGCCGAGGTAACTAGCACTCATGCCACGGTAGAGACTTCGAATACCTTCGTCCCGGATGATTTGACGTATGCAGTCGTAGCTGTTGCGATATTTGCGCATTTGAGCACCGCCAGCTGCAACATTCTTGTCCAGCTGTAGACGGGTCTTGATCATCCAGATGGGGTTTGTAGCCGTTGAGGTGATGACACCGGCTGCTACACCAGCCGATAGGTGGACCCAAGGAGCTTCCACACCATTGTTGAAATGCTCAGATATTAAGCGTTTTCCATTGCCGTAGACATAGAAGTTGATGGATCGAGCTGGCACAACTCCAACTGAGGTAGGACCAAGACCCTTGAAAAGCGCTCGCCAACCCTCATTCCTGTATACTGAGCCGAGAATCTGGAGTGTATCGTTGAGGTGATATAAAGCGGCTCGGGCAGGGTTTAGTCGGCCAATGACTTGAGCTTGAGCTTCGCGTTGAGCTCGGATCTGGGCCTGGTAAAAATCGGATTGCAATCGGGTCTTTAACACATCGAGGGGGGCTGTAACTGCAGCGGCAGTCATACCTCCAACACTATGAACAAAATCAAGTCAGTCTCGTAGTTCCCCGCAAATTAGCCTTACGATAAGTTGTCGCAAGCTAGTTGGGGACCATATGGAGGTTTACATACCCGCCAGCAAACATATGAACCCATGATTTAGCAAAGGGCAATGCCTTAACATTGCCCTGGATAGGGGTGTCATCAGGAAGTACATCGCCAGTCTCCCGTGACTGGATGAGTGCCGAGTGATCGATTGGTGAATGGGAATGATGGAATGGTTTCTCGTCGCGGCTCGACATTATGCGCGACGTAGGCTGATGGTGTGACATGGTGAGGCACAGTTTTCAGGTGTGAAGTAGAATGAGGCTCTTGATCTCCGTCAGTGTTGGTTGTTCTGTTGCTTTTACTCGTTCCTTCAGTTTATTCGTCGTTAAATTTCGAATTTGCGCGGGACCGTCGGTGGACGAGAGCGGCCTGTAGTGTAGCCTGTCGATGCCGTACGTATAATTAAGAAAGCAGGCGTAGTACAATCATCAATGAGCGATGAGACAAGGGCCCAGTCGCCAAGTATTGATGAAGAAGAGGAATCGCCTCTGGTGATTGGAAAAGATGGAGAATCTTTTTCATGAATCAGCGAAGCATTAGCAGCAGTGGCAGTAGGTAGAAGAGGTCATTAACTTAGTGCCTTATCTAATCGCCCCCTGCCAAAACTTTTTTTCTATGACTGCCACTGGATCCAATGAATGAGATGCGTCTCGATCCGCAAAGTGGTGCTGGCGGGTCTTCAAGGTACGTAGTATTTTTTCGACAGCAACCTCAGTAAATGGAAGTGCCTTATATGTGGGTCAGAGACTCAGCCTACGTAAAGCCGATTAAAGCCAAGATAAAAATGACGAAAGACAAATAATGGCAGTTCTTTAAATGTGATGAGATGTCTAGAGCAGATTTTTAGATGTCTTTATATTCATTATATTCATAAAACGTTGACTTCTCGCACACTCTCTTCCTTGTCATGTCATCTCCGTGTGTTGACTCTGACAAGTTGGTACTTTCATGCGTAAAACGCCAGCGGGGCTATTCTGACTGATGTAGTAAGTTATCAGCTGGCTGAAGGATTCAACGAACTATCACTACCCCTATACGTACTGTTCGAAGGTGTTGCCAGCGAACTCGCCAACCCCGTGGCGTTTGATCCAGGTGCTAATGTTTCGACCGAATGACTGCTGTGATCCGACCTGGCTGATTGCCCCAATCCAAAAGGGAGCCGATGTCGTTCTGCACTCAGATCGAATCGGTGCATCGATGCAGTCGACGGCTCCATTGTACTGGGAAGATGCCCGTTGTCCCGACTAGGAGGCCTCGAGCCCTCATCCGTACCGTATGTTCCTGGCGTTCTATCCCCAGACGTTCTGCCTACTTCCTGCCGCTCTCCATGTCGACTTGATTGTCCGTCTTTCGGGTCTAATGTGTCAGGACCTCGTCCACTGTCTGATTGCCCATCAACATCCATTTCATCCCTGAGACCCATGTCCCGTTTTAGTTGTCGGAACTCATCATCTGTGACTGTCTTCCAACTGCATTTTGCGTGCTTTTTGGTACATCCTGAGCATGCTGTCAAATGTTTAACACATTCAACCCTTAGTCGCCTACAGCGATCGCACGGTGGGCTGATCACATCCCCCTTACCGAGCTGGTCAGTCCTTTGTGTAATCAGAGACCGGAAAGCTGCCTCGCGGCTGTCCATCACAGGTTGCACCGTTGTCTCTGCTGCATGGCCACTGTACCTCGGACCGTGCGCTTGAGAGTGGGTTGTGCTGTGCGATGGAGATGGTTGACTCAAAGTGGTTATAGGGATTCCTGTAACTGAAGTTGACCGAGATGGCGGTGGTGAAGCTGAAGCTGCGAGAAACTGCTGCAGCAAATCTGCATGTAAATCATAACCGGCGCTAAAGTTGGCCGTTCTCTGTGAACTGCTACTGCCGGTGCTGTTGGTGGGCTGATATCGTGACGTTGGTATGTCCTGTGAGCTCCTGCGTCGGCGAATATCCTGCTTCCTCTGTCCCAGCCGATGGTTAAGTATACGGGCTCTTGCCGCCACTTCGTCAGCCTTCTTGTACAGAATTGATGTTCTTTGTTCGAGAATATCCAATGTCGCCAGCTCTGCCGTCTCATCCTCTTCAAGGGGGTGATCCAGGGGGAACCGATCTAGAGCGCCAGACCATACCAAACGCCAATCGTCCTCCATAATCTCCACCTGTGAGCCTTTGAGAACAAACTGGCAGCATCGGGAGCCATCCGCCTTTTGAACGAGGGTGAAATCCTTTGGGTTTGATCTCGCAAAACTGACAACATCCAGCCAACTTATAGGGTTGGAGAAGGGCTGAAGCGGTGTCGTCTTGATTGGTCCATCGAAAAACTTCTCAATGCCTCTCAAAAGTCTTGGACCTGTAAGTTTAGCCCCAAGACTTGCTGCAAGACTCTCATGCCTGTCCAACACGTCTGATGTACGTCAGTAAGTGGTATCGCATTAATGGTCTCCATGATTCTCTTGGCAGCCTTACTCTCATATTCGCCAATCAGACCGATGATGTCGGCAAATGTGTCTGCGTCACCTTGTACGAGGCTCAAATGTGATGGATTTGATCTTGGGAGATAGTGGATATAACCGGGAACGCCTTTGAGGTCGGGTTAGCATATCCTCCAAGCGAACAAGCTGTGCCAGCGCACCAAGACAGAAAAGCCGGATACAAAAGCAACAAGCATGTGCGTCCCTGGAGGAGTCGAGCTGAACGCTACGTCCGGCGAGGGGTCAAACCAAGAAAATGGGCTTTTCAAGTGCCGTCTCGTTCGCGCGTGCCATCAGGCGACGACATGCATTGAAGAATGTAGGAGACACGAAGACACATGCAAGTGTGCAACGACGAGGAGGTCAAGGCAAACAAGAAAGTCTCGTATGTGGTGCTACAAACGAAACGTCTCAGGATTTGAGGCGACACAATATGGTGCAGCCTTTGACGGCTGTTGTCATACTAGACATACCTTGCTGAAGAGATGTAGGTGCGTGCTGAGCGCGACCTTGACCACCGGCATCATCGACATCACGCTTTCGTTTTGCAGGTTCTGAGTCGGAAGTATGGCCCATGATGGGTGATTGATGGGTGTAAATGCGGTATGTTGACCAAACCAAAGGGTCGAGATTGATAGACGAGCTTGGATGCCAGGCCAGCCGTGTGACAGAATGAGGCGCTTACGCTTGACCAACAAACGTCCTAGCCGAGATTGAACCCTGAAATGTCCTGTGAAGCGGACAAATCTGCCTGGATTGCGCTGAAAAGTGGACAGAACAGGGAGATATCAAAGCTTCTCTGAGAGATTTGACCGTAGGACGAATTAGAGTCAGGTGAGTGGCAACGCCGCGAAGGGACTGCGACGGGGATTCCAGTTGATCGATTGACTGATACGAGAAAGAGGAGAAAGAGGATGGGACAACGACAGCGGTTATTGGATATTCATGGCGACGGAGTGAAGCCGGAATAAGTTGATGATGGATTGAGAGATGTCGAATTTGTAGTATTAGAGTCCGTCCCCCCCAGATAGATAGATATGCAGGTAAATGGGCGCCAAGAGGAGAACAATTGTTGATTCTCTGTAGAGCAGGCTCAATTTTATTTCAGCACAGGAAATCCCTCACGCAAAATAACGCACCGAGCTACGATGGGTAACGTTGGAGTCCAAGTGGGTGAAGAGGAGCTTTCAAGAGTGAGGAAAAAGGAGATTGAAAGGGTTCAAATATTGGACGGGCTGGGGGAGAAGCACAAGGAAATACGGAAAAGAGACGCGAGCTTTGGAGCAAGAAGAAAGTGCCGGGGAATCGGGACCATGTGGGGAAGAGTGCAGCGGAACGAGGTGCGAGGCCCAAGGTGACAACGGTCGAGTTAAGTTATTAATTGGAATGGATGAATGGAGGGGAGGGTAGGGTACGTCAACACCAAAATCTCCGACTTATAGCGCGCCTAAAAAGGACGACGATAGGTAGTTGATGATTCCTTTGAGGACGAAAGACTTTTTGGAAAATTTAGAGAAAAGAAGTAATGAGGTAGGCCAAGAGGATTTTAAGGACAAAGAGCGGTAGTAGCAGCAACCAATTTGAAACAGACAGACACAAATGCCATGGTGATGCCCTATGAATGTATCCATCAAATCAGCTATACCTGGGTACTGCAACCACTGCCAGCCGCCCAGACATAGGTACCTTACCTACAGCTTAACGGCGGGCCAGCGGGCTCAAGACCCAATGCTACTACTAGCTTGATTTCCTTTTTCGGACAGTTCATGATGAATATTAAGAGGCCTCCTCTGAGGAGTCAAGTATATGCCAAAAAACAACTCATAGACTTACAATGAGAGTCGCATATCACTCCTGTCAATCTGTACATAGGCGCCTTAATGCATGTCCCAGCGCGGGATCTTTGTATGAGGCTGTGCTGCTGCACACCCCAAGGTAGAGCAACTTGCACGGATACAGGCGGTAAACAGGAAAAGAGACAAGCTCAAGCTGCATGGATCTAGTTTCAAGTCAGATGAGTGAGGCAATATTACTGGCGCTGCATCCATCATCCCGCTCGTCGATCTGCTAGTTACTGCAATTTGCGATGCTGGTCTCCGAGGCACGCGAGCGATATATTTCGTCTTCTTGTACTTCCACTTCCACTTCCATCTATATTAGAGGTCCAATAGTATCACGCTCGGTATTGCGGCACCGAAAGTCGGTAAGTAACCGTCACTAATAGACCAAGCTCTACTGCATCTTGTTAGACTTGTTTCTGATGATCAGTGTCTTTCCTGCAGTGCAGTGGACAGACTAGACCAGATGATTACGCGGTGTGAGTTACGATTATCGTATTCACATGAAGAAGTGTTGCTGTATCAAATTCCTGCCACTCATTGGTCGAATCGTATGTATCAAGCTCAAGTCAAGCTCTCTTCTCGCAATCCACTCTCGCACCAATTTCACACGTACCTCCCCACAGATGGCCCAAATCCACACCAGCAAATCTCCATAATTGTATTAGCACCACTCACCCCACCAGAGCCATCACAAGTTCCAACTTCAACCCAAACCACAAGCTCATCACCAATATCGCACCCCATCTCCTCAATCTAGCCCCCCCAAGATACGCCATGTCCGATAGACCCTCACACCGAGGCGGCCGCGGTGGCCAAGGATCGCATCCCCGAGGTGGACGCGGAGGCGGTCGTGGAGGAGGCGGCGCAGGAGGCGCGCAGCAGGAGCGCGAGAGACCCAAGAAGGAGAACATTCTCGACTTGGGCAAGTATATGGACAAGCAGATCACTGTAAAGTTTAACGGTGGTCGCGAGGGTATGTTTGTTCGAGTTGCGTGTGAGGGATCCCGGCTGAGTCACTAACTTCTGATTCAGTCAAGGGCACATTGAAGGGCTATGATGCTCTTATGAACCTGGTACTAGATGATGTACACGAGGTTGTTCGAGGTATGAAGCGCGATTCCTACCAACTATCTCCTGATCCATGTTCTGTTCGTCCCTGGCTAGGTACTCACAGCTAATATCATGACTACAGATGACGAAGGCAACGACTCGACTCGATCCCTTGGCCTCGTAGTTGTTCGAGGTACCCTCCTTGTTCTCGTAAGCCCTGTCGACGGCAGCGAAGAGATTGCGAACCCTTTTGTGCAAGCTGAGGATGATTGAGGAGTCAACTGTTATCAAGCTGGAAACGAATATTACGACAAAGGCAAACAACAAAACGTCCGACCTGGAGCTGGTACCATATATACGGCCGTGTCAAGGCTGGGTTAACCCCAAGAAACCGAGCGACATAATTAGATCGCCAGCTACTAGCATGGCATTTTGGTTTATGTACGGACATCAAAAGCAGCATTTCACGACGACCCCTGGCCGTAACAGTGAAATCATCACGTCAGCCGCCACTTCATAGAATATTGTAATGAATGAAAGGCAATATATCATATTGAAAAGGCAAATAAGCTGTTTCTGTCTCGCTGTCTCATCTCGATCTGCTTAAAAAATACCACTAACCTCTGCCATATAAACACGCAGTCTAAACATCATCAGTCATGGCAGACCATCCTGACCCTGTAGATTGCCTCCAATGTCCTAATCCCCATCGCGTTATATGGCACGACTAGAAACCTTCTGGCAATGTTGCCGGTTATGAGTGCCTGAGTGATCCAAGGCGATGCCCTTATAAGTACCCAAGGTGTCGCGATTGTCTGAGAGACTGTTCTCAAAAATCGGTGCTCTTTGTTTTTCTGGTCCTAACGTTCTCATACTCATCTTCCTTCTTGATAGCCGGGGTTTCTGTGTCGTCCTGAGGACTCGGTCCTTCCTGTAAGTCGTAGTTTGACCCCTCCCCAAGCAATGGCGAAGGCTTGCTTGGGCATGCCCGTGCATTGCGTATTGGTTTCTTGTCAAAGCTTCGGTACGACTCGCCGGGAACATCCAGTGAATGGTCTGATTCGATTTGAGACCTTGTTCTCTCCTGATATGTTTGTTCCCTTGGAAAATGTTCTGTTGCTCTGTAAGACTTTGGCCTCGTGGGAATAGAGATTGCACGAGACTGGCTGGGACCAAACCCCGCCGATCTACAAACAAATCCAGTCCCATACTGTCTTCCTCGCCCCCTGCATGGCCTTTTCTAAAACTCTTGTGGTGGTTGAGGCCTTTACCGCGTTTGTCTGAAACTTGCCACGAGCCAGGTTGTTCCTGCTGAGACTAAAAGCTTCGACCTGATTTGCTCGCCTTGACAAGTTCTCCAAACGAATTCGCCAGCATCTTCTTGAGCTCCTTGTAGCTGACGAGGAAGCTGGTCTGTTCGTCTCGACTGGTAAGACAAACCCTCTCCTCCGTCCCGATATCTAGTTTGCTCATGCAGCGGAGCATGTGTCCCATATCCAAAACTGGATTACCGTTACTGTCCACTTGATGGAAAACGTAGTCTCTAAAGAGTTTGAGCATATACCGCTCACCATTTTCAGACCAATTCTGATCGCCGTTGAAGTCATATCGCTCGTTGACAGCCGCGAGCTTCATCATCAGTCTGGCAGCCCTGCCGTTCTCCACCTCCCGCATAACGTCGGCGCGGGCCTTGTCGTAGGCTTGAAGATTTTGGTCAAATGTGGATGTGATACGACCAGCAATTCCGCGTACGAATTCGTCGATACCTTTCTGTGCTGGTGGTTGCTGAGGGGTGAGGAGCCACAGCACGGTATCCCTCAGTTCCACTGAATACACCCTCGACAATTGTTCCAAAGACATGTTAAAATTAGTAAGATGGATTGGCAGGGTGTTAGTCGTCAGACAGAGTAATAGCCGGCCGAATTGAATGAAGTCTTCTTGCTGAAGCTCTTGAATGGATCGATGAGCATCATATTGAACAACGTCCAAGATAGAGCATGCGCTGAGACGGATGCGGCCCTTGTCTGTAAGAATAATTTTGCTAGGGTCGATGCACCGTGCTGCCAGATTGACCGAATGGATAGCCTGGAGCGCATTGGCGATCTGTGAAATGTAACCCCACAGGACGTTCTCAGCAATGGGTGTTTTAGCTTGGAAACGTGTACCATGGGTACTGCTTGGGGTCAAGTGAGCCTCAACAAGTGTTTTGGAGAGGGGGAAATAGTTTTGTACAAAGATGAGGGAGCTGTCCCCGAAGGCGCGGGTGGTAAACGCATCGATGATAGAAACCACGCTGCCATTATTGATGCGTCGCCACTCTTTGACAAGCCTGATGGCATTCTCGTTGGTGAGCCTGTAACCTTCTAATCGCCTGAGACAATAAGTGTGACCCGACTTGGTTTGAGTAGCTTTGTAGACCCAGCTCGGATAGCCGAAGATATTAGCATTTTTCCGATGGGTTGTATCCAAGGGCACCAAGTTGTGGTAATTGTCGAGTTGCGGTAACTGCGAGTTGGGGAGAACTTGGCCAGTTGCTTCAAGCTTATTGACAATCTCAATTCGATCTTTCTCGGCCAGGAAAAAGTCGTGAGGAACACGATGATATGGCATCAAATCGTCTCGACGTGGCCCGGCGGGGAAGTATAAGTGATGTTGCAGAGGCTGAACAGGAGCAGCAAACGCATTCTGTGCTGGGAAGTACCCTGGCCCATGGCCACCGAGAGCTCCTGGATCTTCGGCATAAGGATTGAACTGAGGAGTAGTAATGCCTTGATTCATAGTAGGCACAGTGAAGGGGTCATAAGACATCCCGCCATCTTGGCCGGAGCCATTTGCGGAAGTAGTCTATCTAATCAGCCAAGAGTCTCGACATTGGTAGTGACAGTCATACCGTGCTGTTCACGTCAAAGTTAGGGGTGAATTCGCGGACAGTTGCAGGATTGAAGACGCTGCTATCGCTGTCTTGGGGTCCAACGGGGGTGGCGGCTTTACAAACATTTTGTTAGTTGACTGACACAAGAATGAGGGTACTTATG
>JABSSZ010001677.1:0-22589 GCA_013755755.1 Fusarium sp. NRRL 25184
CCGCTGCCTTGGTGCCGAAGTGGTTATCCTTCTGCTGAGAAGTAGGCTGCTCGGTGGAGCGGCTGGTTGAGACATCATCGTCGAAGGCGACGCCGGAGGGAGTGCCGGATGCGAGGGTGTTGTACTTTCCGGCGTTGGCGTTCTCGGCGAGGGTGGAGTGGTGAGAGCCGGTTGAGCGCTGGGAGTGCTCGGACTTTCGGGAGGGCTCGTGGTGGGAGCTGTCGAAAGCAGAGGAAGAAGTACCAAAGCCAGCGCCAGTGCCAGTAGTGCCAGTAGCTCCGGTGGTACCAGTCTGGCCTGTTCGAGAACTGTCGTTGCCAAGATAACGATCCTCATCCCGCTTATTGGTCTCATGAGACGCAAGAGCACCAGCGCCGAGGCCTGCGGCAGCACCGGTAGCAAGTCCAGCTCCTCGGTGAGAACCCTCCTGCTGGTAGGACTGAGAAGTAGGGTCGCGGGTAGAAGTGGAAGTAGGCTGAGTGGTCTGAGACTCGAAACCTCGGCTGGAGTCAAGGCCAGTAGGTTGATCAGAGTGATGGTCACGACCAGATCGAGAGGCCAGTGCTCCAGCACCAAGTCCGGCGGCGGTACCAGTGGCCAGGCCAGCACCGTGGTGAGAATCATCCTGCTGACGGTACGAGGTAGGCTCGGTTAAACTATAACCAGGCTGAGTAGTCTGTGACTCAAGACCCCGGCTAGAGTCAAGTCCTGATTGTCCAGTAGTCTCGTGATCACGCCCAGATTGAGAAGCTAAGGCACCAGCGCCCAGCCCAGCAGCGGTGCCGGCAGCAAGGCCAGCACCACGGTGAGAGTCCTGCTGTTGGTGCTGAGACGTAGGGTTGGTAGAGCTATAAGCATACTGGTTGCCCTGCGGCTCAAGACCTCGGTTGGAGTCAAGACCAGTATGCTGGCCAGTAGTCTCGTGCTCACGACCAGATCGGGAAGCAAGAGCACCTGCACCAAGACCAGCAGCAGTACCAGCGGCAAGTCCTGCTCCTCGATGAGAGTCATGCTGAGATGTCTGGCCAACGGGATCTTTGTGAGAGAAGTTGGCAGGTTGGTCTGGCTGAGCGCCGTATGCTGAGGAAGAACCAAGAGTTGAAGGCTGGTTAGAGCTAGAGTGCTGGCCGGAGTGCGAAGCAAGTGTGCCGGCACCTAGACCAGCTGCTGTACCCTTCGCGAGGCTGTGATCGCCGTGAGAACCCTGTTGCTGGTAGGTCTGGGAAGCAGGGACTGTGGTAGAGGTGCCAGAAGGGTTGTAGCTCTGGGAATCGTAGCCAGTGCCGGTAGTGCCAGTTCGGTCATTGTCAGAGCGCTGAGCATAATGCGATGCCAAAGCGCCAGCTCCAACACCAGCCGCAGCACCAGTCGCAAGACCGGCGCCTCGATGAGAGCTATCCTGCTGATGAGGCTGCTGAGTAGTAGCAGTAGGCTGGCTGGTATAATCCCTAGTGGAGTCAAGTCCAGAAGCAGGATACTGAGTCGCACCCCGAGTACCAGTGGGTTGCTGTGCTGTCGCATCACGCTGAGTCTTGTCATCATGGCCCTTTCCAGCAGTGTTAGCGCCCCACGCAGCTCCAGCAGCAGCCAAAGCAGGCTTAGAGTGGCCATGTTTCTCCTGATCAGCCTCCTGCTCAGCCTTGGCCTCCGTCTCGGTCTTGTCCTTGCGATGGAACAGAGCGCCAAGCTTGCTCTCCTTGTGTTCTTTGGGCTTCTCCTCCTTGTGATGGGTCTCCTTATCCTTGTGATGAGTCTCCTTCTCCTTGTGGTCCTTGCCGAGAAGAGGGAATGATCGGCCCTTATGTTCATCGTGAGACTTGTCGGTGGTTTGGTCAACCTTGGTGGTATCATCAGCGTGGCGTCGCTTCTCATACTCGTGAGCACCTAGGGCACCGGCACCAGCGGCTCCAGCTCCAGCTAGGCCCTCGTTGAAGTGAGAGCCAGATGTTTGGCTGGGGTTCTGTTGGTCATATCGCTGAGACTCGGTGGGGTTGGTTGTAGAGGACGTGGTGTTGTCGCGATCGTTTCGGTGGAGGAATGTTCCGCTCTCGAGAGTACCAGCAGCTCGAGTTGGTTCTGTCGCGCCAGAGTGCACAGCTCGATGACGTGCGTTCTCGTCTTCAGGGCTACCATGGCCAATGACAGTGTTGTGAACGCCTCCGCTGGGGAGATCTCCCCAGTAGGGATGGTCTTGGGTAGATGGTGCAGCAGCGCCAGTAGCTTCCTCGGTGGCTGGGATCTTGCTGGTGTCGCCCAGGCCTCCAGCAGCTGTAGTGCCAGCGGTTGTAGTGCCAGCGGTTGTAGTGCCAGCAGCTGTAGTACCTGTAGCTGTGGTGCCAGGAATTGTAGTGCCAGCGGTTGTAGTATTGTCGGTAGTTCTCTCTAGAGGATCGTCGCGTCGTTCGGAGATGGGTTCGTTGGAGGGCTTATAAGAGGTAGGATCGTTGGACTCGGTGAAACCGATGCCAGAATCTTTGTGTGCGTGACCTCGAGGGTCGTCGGCCTTGTGAAGCTTGTTATGTTCATGTTCATATCCCTTGGAGTAGCCCTGGTGAGTCTCGCTGGGCTCCATTTCTTCTGTGGGGAATGATCCTGGAGGATGATGGGATGTTTCTGCGGTGGTGGTGTCCTTGGACTCGTCAGAGTGGAGGATTTCCTTGATCTTTGCGCCCAGACTACTCATTGTGAATGTTTTGTATCGTTTGTTTTGAGGTATGGGTATCAAAAGTGAATTATTAGATGGTGTTTAATCGTGGGCGTTTGATGATGAGCTGTACCAAATGAGACCGTTGACACGCCTCATATACCACTTCACTTGTTCCCCAACCAAGGACAGGTCGATTTACCTACGTCGTCGACATCATAATGACCGCCACGGGAACTAACAGATCGTGTGGGGTGCAGCCAAATCGTTGATTGTCCCAGCTTTGGACCAAGGACATCCCTGTCAATCTTACCAAGTTAGGCCAAACGCTTTGCGCCATTCCGTCATTCACATACTCTAGCCCCCTCAATTCGGAACTTCATCTTCGATCATAATTGTACAACGTATGATCTCCGCTGGGATTACGTCTTTGTCGCTATTTCCCTGGTCTGGAACTCTTCAGCCGCATGCGCTACTAATGGGGATTGCATCATTTCAGCTTGACGGCATGGCCACGAGGTGTTTCACTGGTGGTGCCGAGCTGTCAAGTGTGCGAAAACAGGATTATGGTTATTGCGTGCTGTAGCGGTGTGAATTCCATGTGTGATGCAATCCGATAGCTTATCATCTATTCAGTAGTTGTCGTGCTTTGACCACATAGGCCGAGATCTTTGATTGAGTTGGAAGGGACATGAAGCAATGAAACAAACTGGATGCAGGAACATTGCGAATACAGTAGGTGTAAATTGATAATGCTTTAAGTAATAGCTGCAATTATTATTATATTACTAGTATTTATAAATATATTAACAAATTATAATTTGGATTTAGGTCCTTAAAGCTTGATGCTGAATTATTTCAAGATCTAGCTACCCTGCATCTTCTATTCATTTTGAGCTTGGAGCTAAATTTATCTGATCGGGATGACGGCGTATCCCCACTATCCCCACCGCAGGATGAGTCGCGTCGCGTCATAACAAAACGCGAGAAGACACGATGCGTTGCAGCCACTGTTTCAATGAACCTACTTTCACAATATCATATATCTGATGAAACCATCGCTGTTGAAGACCTTAATATAGCAATCCATTGCCGTCTTGCTTGTAGACTCACAACGCGGCGACCGAGACTCTCTTCCATCCTCCTCGATGCTGCAGGGACGATACCAGCCTCTCGAGTCGGTTTTACTCCCCAGACTGAACGGCCCCAAGGAACTGGACTGACAACGCCGTGGAATCAATAATCTCTGTAGGCCAGGTGCTTGGCGTGGTAAAAGAAAAGTCCGATATAGACGCCTCCTGCCCATCGAGACTAGTGATACTACCTCTAGTAGTCAAGGCTGTATGTGATGCTGCAAGTGCCGAATATGGGGGCTTTGAAGCCATTGTCGCGTCTTCTGAAATGATCGTTAGTGCCATGTTCGAGGCAAAGACTTGCGTGCACATACTCCATCTCATACCGCACTCCTTTAGTCCATATTGTCTCTCGCAATCCTATCTCCCGTCGAGTTGACGCTGAAAGCTTCAAACACTCTCAAATAAGTCCCCGCATCCTCCGAAATACTAGCAGCGTCGGAACCATCTAATGCATCACCCTTCCGCCGACGAAAGATGCTCGAGACCACCAAGGTAGGTCCTGCGCATATCAAACACGAGATCATCTGCCACCAAAGGAATTTCTACACCAAGACCTTGTCACACGAGATAGAGTGCAGTAGACGTGCTGTCTCGTGAGCCTCGGCGATGCATACCTTTTCATACATGCTGATAAGGGCCCAGTTTGGCTGGCTGAGTACAATGTCGGTTTCATCATCAATATTGCGCATGATTGGGTAGCAGAGGGACGGCCTGTGGATGAGAGCTCGCAGGTGGTGATATTTGATAGCCAGCATGCTCCGCTTCAAGACATGAGCAACCATGAGCGGCTATTCAGTGACATACCTGACGGTTGAAGATGAAGGGCTTGTCAAAAGCATGTCCCAAGTCGGATCGCAAAGTCCTAGGCAGCGATAACTTCCATTGTATGAGCTTGAGGTCCAGCGAGCCATCATCAGTAGAAGCTTCCTGGCGTCTTACCCGTAGCCTTTACAGCGACTGCACTAGGGCCATTCACCACTACACTGACGCATCAATAACAAGCAAAAGACAAGATGAACTGGGCAAGCTTGCCTTGGATTTCACAGACCGGCATTTATGACAGGCCTTGGCGACGCGCTTCCGCTTAAAGCCGACGTGGGGCGAGGCTTCTCCCATGATATACAAGTTTCAACTGACGATGCTGGCGTATTCTGGGCTCGATACAGCGGCTAGAAGCCGGATACTTGTTCTTTTTGTTCCATGTGGGGTTATATGCGGTATAACCGCCCGATCCGAGTTATCCGGCGATCCGTTGTTGGTGTCTTTCTGATTGTATGGCGTGCACGGAGATTCCCGACTGAGGATATTACGAATTTTTAATTTGGATGCGTCTAATTGGCTTTGACTCTCATCCTTTACTGGAATGGGAAGTCAAAGGAGCGGCCTTGCCTGTTAAGCATACATCATGACAAGGGGAATGCGTCTGTCGGATTGAACCTTAACGACGTTGCAAACCTTGTCAAAATAAACTGCGAATTGAGTGTCATGCTCATTCCTAGACATCCGGGGTTCCGACTTATGCTTTAGTTCCGGCTGTATCTGAGATGCTACCCGTCTCGTAAGGCTTGAGATCACCATCATTAGATGCAAGGGCTTGTTTTCTACTTGTACATAATGAGCCTCCGCCATGAACCTGTGCAGCTGGATAAGCAACTTTTTCTCTCAATTCATTCGCCGTTGAAAGGAAGTCCTACTCTCAAATATCTCCCTTCCATCACCTAAAACATGCGTTTTGAACTAGTTCTTGAAGCAAATGCCAATGCACGCCCCTATCGCCCAGGGGATCGTGTACGTGGAGAGTTGCTTATCTGGGGCCACAGGCTCAAGGAGTCATCCGAGATCACTGCCAAACTTCAAGGTGGGTCAGCTATAGCCTATAGCATGCTGAACTCTATGTCACTGACGCTGAATGTGGGCGCCTTTAGGTAAACTAAGTTTGCACTCCAACAAGCGCCCAAATGGTGGAACCTCTTCCAAGTCATCCCGTGTTGTTCACACAGTAACTAGCCCTTCCAACGCTCTGTGGCTTGTGCTAAATAGAGAGTAGCTGTTCGAACAGTCGAAGCAGATCAGACTTAATACGAAAAGCTCAACGTTTAATCCCCCAAGTTATAGCCATGACGCCGATTACTATGCCCCCTTTGACTTCATCTTTCCAAGCAGCAGCGGCCAATGTCGCTGCCAACTACCGCCATCACTAAAAAGATCATCATCCGAATATACAGTCAAGGTTGAATACGCCATAATTGTAACCGTCAGACAGCGACTACTCTGCCGAGTATCGAGACTCAAAACTCTGCGCCAAGCCATATCTTTCGAGTCAGAACCTTTGATCACGGCCCTACCAACGTCGAATACCGGTTACCTCTCCGCGAGCAAGCTGTTCCCAAAGCTTTACAAGGCTTTGGGTAATCACGGCGTCTCTAGGAACCGATCACGATTTGATGAGTGTCTCCCTCAATATGAGCCTGCGCTGCGACTCGAAGTATTACTTCCATCACCACCCATCCTGACCCCGGGACGGCCGACGGAGATTCAGTTGATCCTGCATACTCCGCCAGAGCTGGCAGCCAGCGAACTTCTCTACATCCGCAATGTAGAAGCGCATTTGGAGAGTTGCATAGAAGCCAAAGTCGGGCCGGTGGCCAAGACTGTGACCGAGACACAGACTGGTTGGAGCCTCCAAGGTCTGTTTTCTGTTGATAGAGAACACTTTGAGCTGGATTTGGGAGCATGGGGACAATACCTTGTCATGGATGCGCTGCCAACGTGCAAGTCGTGCGTGCTAGACACGACGCATTTGCTTCGCATTTCGGTGGGCATATCTAGTGCAGGTAGCCAGAAGACTCAGGTATGTTCGACACTATCCTAACTTTGAACATCCCTGACAAAGCCTAGATTATTGAGACATCGCTTGAAGTCATCATCATCGGCGCACCACCTAGCTATACGACAAACCCATCAGTATATGTCTAGTGGAGGAGGCTCAGGCGAAGGCCAGCTTAGACTAGGAGGGTTTTCTGCTTTTCTTGACGCTGAATTTAGTTGGTATAAGCCGAATAGGAATCAGACATGCGAGCCGTCGGGGAGTAAGCGCTCATAGTTACCAACTTAGATCTGGTAATTGAGCATAAACACATAGCGATGCATATACCTTTTTGCAGTAAGCTGTTTTAAGCTCATATTATAACTCGACATCACAAGTTGCAACCTCTTGTATGCTATGCAGATAATCCCAGTAATAAAGGCTAGTCTTCCAACAGAACCCGAGCAGAGTGTCGTGAGAACAGCAATTTCGCCACTAGCTTGATTCACCACGAACTACTTCTCCACGATTTAATTAAAGTAGCTTCTTGTGATTTATCTTCACAATAGCGGTGAAGAATATGCGCTCTGTATTAATTTATCTTCGGATAGGTATGCATGCGGTAGCGCAATACATTGGTGCTAAGCTCGGGCTGAGGAGGCCTGCACGAGTCCAATTTTGACACAATCAAGTAATCAACGGTTCATAAGTACATACTTGGGATGCTATACGCCAAAATGAACATAGGGAACCCAGTAAAGTGGCTTGGCATCCTCGTCGCAACCAACAATATCCCTAGTCTCTCTTGGCAGAGCAGCTTTCATCTCTCGCCATCCCATCTCGATCCGGCCGTCCCGCAGCGCCCTGACAGCACGATGCAGGCCCCGGCAGACGGCCTCATCAGTCATCCCTTCGTGCTGCATCGTCTCGTAAAGCACCCTCGCCACATGGACAGATTGCCTGTCCGATACTCTCCAGAGCGTGCCAATGACATGCCGGAACCCGGCGAGCTGGAAGGCGTGGGCAAGATGGACGCCCTCGTCGGCGAATCTGTCCGACTCGTTGGCACCCGTTGAACAGGCAGAGAGGTAGGCGAAGAACGGAGGGTTGTCTTGCAGCCTGTGATCACGGAGTGTGCCCGCCGTCAGTGGGCTCGTCTCCCAATCCTCGAGGAGCAAGCAGCTTCGCGAAGGATCTGCGGGGTCCGACTGCCCATGGCCGGCAAAGTGAAATATCTTGCACGTCTTTAGATGATCAAGGACCTCGTCTCTGCGCCGCCGCGGCATAGTGGGTTGTAGCCGGAGTGAGGGGCAGAATGCTGCCAGCATATCTACCTCGTCGACGGCGAATGGGAGGAGTCCACCTGCGGACAGGTTGGGTGTTTCGCGCATGGCAATCAGAAGGGCTGAGTCCGGCTCTCGAGTGTCGTTGCCTCGAATAGTGTGTCTGCGTCCTTGTATTAAAGCCTTGATGGATGAAGCGTACGTCGACATGACTCTGTCCATGACGGTATCGTGGGACGACGACGCTGTAGTATGGCGTCCTGCTGCGTGAAGAGGAAGCCGGCTGAGATACCTCGTGGGAACCCACCACACACGAGGCCAATTATCATCAGAAGGCGGCTCCTTGAAGCCAAGGGCGTCTAGGCACGGGCGGCAGATAACATTCCACAGCCATTCCAACAGTGATTCCATGTTGAACGAGCCTACTGGACCATGCGAATGCAGGCCGTGGGCTCGTCTCTGGGCCTCTTCCGACGTAAGATCGGAAAGTTCCACCACTGAAATCCGATCGACCTCGACAAGAAATGCATCGCAGCGATACGAACTCAGATTAACAACAATAATAGGGCCCAGCCTCGCAGCAGCCATCAGCTCATCTGCAGTCGGCGGAAGAAAAAAGCTACCGAATCCCGGCTGAGCACGAATCTCGGCGATGAGCTCGGAGAATCTCTGGTCTGCCTCGCGGCGTCGTTTCGCTTGCGATTCTAGGGAACTCGCGCCATTGCTTGGTACTGAAAGAGATGGGCTATCCGCCGGCGAATCGAGCTCGTCCCGGAGTGATACGAACTCATCTGCCAAACCAGCATGTCTGTGCTTCAGGTCGGAAATATCACCTCGCATGTCCATCAGCAGATTGGTGATGATTCCACGGCCGAGCTCAAGCAGCTTCAAGGCATGGTAGGCATCCCTGCCTGCGTTCAAGGCGACGGCTGCCGCTGTAGAAGCGAGGCCTACAAAGTTTGCGAGCATGTGCTCCTTGTCGTTGTGTGATGATGACCGTGGACTGACGGCTGGAAGTAGTTCTACAGCCTTTTCGAGCAGCTGGCTTGACTCTTCCCAGTTTGACTGCGAGGCGTATGTTTCAGCGGCACTCAGCGCCAGTCGAATGCGGATGGACGTGGGCGTGCTTGGGCAATCCCAACCCTCCTTGAAGGATGAGAGAGAGCGGGTGAGATCATCTAGCGAACCAGTTCGCCCGTATCGCTTGTCGAGATAGCATCCGAGGTTATTTAGATAACTGGCTCGATCCATATGGTCTAGAGGAGTTGCCTCCACTGCCATCTCAGCTACCTCGATGGCACGGTTTAGATCATCCATCGAGCCGGTTCTGTCAAATCTTCTATCAAGCCATACCCCAAGGGCATCCCAATGACTCGCTTTAAACGGGTGGCCTGTAGGAAGTGCCTCACCTGCCATGCTTTCAACTTCAACAGCGCGATTGAGATCATCCATCGAGGCTGTACGATCGAATCGCCTTCCAAGACAAACTCCAAGCGTACCCAAGCAAACTGACCGCTCGGGGTGATCCGAAGCGGTAACTTTGAGCGCCAGTTCAGCAACTTGTATAGCCCGGTCGAGGTCGTCCATCGAGCCAACCCGATCAAATCGCCTGCTCAGCCACATGGCAAGGTTATTTAGACAGGCGGTTTGAGAAGGGCTGTTGGGCAACAAGAGTTCTCGCCCGGCATCAGAAACCTGGATGGCGCGGTCGAGATCACTCATTGACCCAGTCAATTCGAATCGCCTGCCGAGAATCTTCCCGAGGTTGACCAGACACATGACTCGGCCGGGGTGCTCAGGCGGTAAAGCCTCGACTGCCATGTCGGTAGCTTCGACGGCACGATCAAGGTCGGCTTTTGAGCCGGTTCTATCAGATCGTTCACCAAGCCACAACCCGAGAGTGTTCAGGTAGGTGGCTCGATGTGCTGCATCTTGGTCTGGGCTCTCCAGCGATAGCTCAGCAACTGATATCGCACGGTCGAGGTCATCTTTGGAACCCGTCTGCTGATATCGTCGGCCAAGGCAATTCCCCAGAATGCTCAAGTAGTTGGCCCGACGAGATACGTCGTCCGATACGGCCTTTACAGCCATATCGGCAGCACAGACAGCTCGATCCAGATCATCGATCGAACTGATCCCCTCGAATCGTTTACAAAGCCAAATCGCGAGGTTGGCTAAGAAACGGCCTCTATAAATATGACCAGGTGGTGTAGCTTCCACTGCCATGTCGACAAGTTCAATAGCACGATTGAGATCGACAATCGACCCAATCAACCCAAATCGCATACCGAGCCTTGTTGCAAGATTATCCATGTAGCGCGGTCGATCGGGATGCTGTTGAGGCGTAGAGTTGATGGCCTCGTCGGCAACTTCAATGGCGCGATCAAGGTCTTCCATCGAGCTGCTCAGAGTAAACCTCTCGACGAGGCAGATTCCCAGGTCGTTCAAAACTGTAGCTCGTTCAGAGTCGCCCGGCGGGGTGGCCGCCACTATCCTCTCAGCAGCCTCTATGGCACGATTGAGAGCATCCATTGGCTGTGCCTAAGTCTGTAAGATGAATTCGAAACTAGCGTACCCTTCTATGTACACGCAGCAGTACACAGGTCGTTTATTCCATGAGAGGCATAATGTGGGGTAGCTAAGTCTTTAAATGTTCAGGCTGAGGCTGACGGGCTAAGTAATGCTTCTTGTTCAAGATGCCTGAGGCATCTATCTCATGTGTCAGACAGACCTCTTGACCTTTAAAGGCAGGGGCTGTTTACCTTGTAACATCGTAGAGCAATTTGTAGTCCTGAGATACCATGTCAATAACTTCTTTGTGGTAATATAAGCTCTCAGCCACAAGTCTTAACTGCAAATAATATATCTGCTTGTAGCTTAAATATTATAATACCTGGCTACTTACTACGGCATTAAGCTGATATGATAGAAAACCTGAAAGATGACTTATTTAACCACCCTCACTTTTTACATAAGGAACAACGCCGTTCTGAAAATATTGAGTTTGATGATTGCGACTACAATGTAGGCAAGGCCCAGCGGTGATGGCAAATACCGGCCTGCAAATAGGACACGGCAATGGGACCTTCAGGCTGCATGCTGAACATCCTCTTCAATACAAATCAATTGCTTTACTTGCCGTATGTCAGCTCTATTCCGAACTGTCGACTAATTAACCAACCGTCCCCCTATGTTGCGCCAGTTTCCTACGTGGTTATAAAGACAATAGACGAATTTGATATAAATAAATAGTGGTTATCCAATCTAGTATAGATGCTAGGAGAATTATCTGAACCAAGATTACAAAATCCCATTACTTTCCAGTCTGAACCAATCCTTCACATTCCTTCATCAGTAATGCGTACTCATCCCTTAGTCGGCTATATTGCGGCTACTACAGTCAGAGTCTTCCGAGGAACAGATCCACTCTGATTCCGAATAATCTATAGCGTTGACATGCGGATCAAGAGCATTAGTCCACAAACCAAGAAGTCTGCCCAGCCCTGTGCCGAATGTTTCCGGGTCAGGAGACCACAAGTCGGAAAGTCGAAGCAGTTCCTCCATCTCGCTGTGGATTTGTTTCATAGTCGGAGAAGAACAGATAGATGCCGAAGAACTGTCAGAAGTAGCAGTGCCAGGACGAGGGATGTTACCACGAGGACCAGTATTCATAGGACGAGTCATGTTAGGTCGCATACCCCCTGGACGATTGAAAGTCCCGGGACCGAATCCTGGCCAGCTTGGTGGCATTGGCAAACCAACATGTTGAATCTTCAAAGTCATGCCAGGACGGCGTAGTGATTCCCACGCTTCAGGTAAAATGACGATTCCGTCATGGGTGTAGAAAACATAGTTTCCTTCTTTCATGCTTGATGCCACGGAGAGTCCCCAGTTGAGGCTAGAGAGCCTTTTTTGCAATAACTGCAGTTTCAATCAGCAGGTGATAAAAGCTTGGATAGATCTTTAACTTACATTAAGATTCTTGCATGAAGCATACGGGACTGTGAGCTTTCTACCCGAGTATGGTTCAACAACGTGAATGGGCTCTACCTCATCACCGAGACGGAAGAAAAGAGAGATGGAAGCATCAGCCTGAACAGCACCCTCAAGCCTGTGTTTGAATGACGGACTGGCGATTGACATGGCAATCCAAGTTCGTTCCCTAGAGCTCGATTGTTTGGCAGCATCGATACCATCATCAATTCGTTGGCGGACACGTTGATCTAGTGAGTCATACTGCTCAAGGAGTTCTGGACGCTTTCTCCACCTAGACTTGGAGGTGGCCTGTGACAGCGCGGACCTGACGTATTTGTCGTCTAGTTCAAGCCGTTTGAGCGCCTTAAGCGGGACGTGCGCGCCAAGATCGATTTGCCAAAGCTCGAGGTCTTGATCTTTCCATTCATCGTGGGATCCTGGCTTGAGAATTCGTTTGATCCAGTTTCTGGTAGCAGTCATCAGACTTGGGCCGTGTTCTTTGATCGGCTCTTTATCGATTTCCGTTGAGTCGTTGGTGGCCTCGGCAGTGGTATCAGGCGATACTTCAGTGTCCTTGGATAGTTCTAGCGCTGGAGTCTGAGCGATTGGTATGATTTCAACAGGTTTGATCTCTTCAACCTTTGTCTCAACCGCAATGGTAGGTGTACTGCAAAATACCTTGGCGTCAGTCCAACTCAAATATCTTTGTCGCCTAGAATAACGGATGCAGTTCTGAAAGGTACTTTACCTTGAAACAGTGCAAGTGCTATTAACATCTGTCAAGGAAACGTTGCTCGAAGGTAGTGGTGGCGGAATGATGGTCCATTTGGCCACCTTCTTGGACCAAAATTTGTAGTGACTTGCTCGTTTGAGGGCCACTTGCTCTGCAAGCTGTCGGATCGTATTCTCGGTCTCGAAGCTACCTGGGACTCGCATGTGTGCCCTAGTAGAATCACCAGGTTAGAAAAGATAGCATAGTAGGATTATCTGGGCTTACCGCATCTGGTACTGCGCGACACTGCCCAAGAGATAGCGCAGCATGAGTTCAAACTTGATCTGCGTCAACTGGTGCCGAAAATACTTGAATTGAACCTCGAGTCGCTCCCAAGACCCATAGCGCGAGACATTGATGTGAGCGATGCAATGTAGATACTTTCCTGTTTCCTCGCGCGGGATCTCACTGATCTCCTTGTCGCCAACAGCATTCTCTGTCTGCCGTACCAACGCGATCAAAATACCAATGTAGATCTTTTCGCACGCGGCTGTTAGGCCCGCGATGTCTTCCAGGCATAGTTTTGTGAGCGCATCTACATTCTCTTGAATCAGATGGTCAACTTTTGTCAATGTCAAGGCAGTTGAGTTGATCAAATCGATGAGCTTGGGAAGCTCTTGTCGGGCTCTTCTGTCTCTGTTGCCTTCGGAGTGTACTTGTAGGGAGCTTGCAAGACTGAGGCCAAGCTTGGCGACAGGCTCAATATCGTTGTGGGCCATGACCAATGCGGCGATAAGAGACGAAGGAAAATCTAGAAAAGAGTTCAACGTCCTCTCGTTCTATTAAAATCAGGCAGCGTGTTGAAAGCACGCGATTGCATCCTTATCATTACCCCTCAATACGTGAATCAGTGTAGCCAATCATCAAAAGTTGTTGGTTGCACTTCTGCGTTATGACTCTAGGACTACTGAACGTGTCATACATAAGCCACTATTGTAACGATTGGTATTTGGGTCACTCACTTGCTGCAGTACGACGCATCTGGAATAAACCTTGACCGCTCCTTGCGGGGTTAAAACGTATCTTCACCGTGATTTAGATGGTAGTGAAAGAGTCTTCTAGAAATGGGTGACCTACGATCTGAGCTGCGCTTTCTGTTGTGGGAAGGGTAAATGACTCGTTAGTAGAATATAATAGGCGATACAGGTATATTCTAATCAGTCTTTATTCACTCCCACTGGGGTCCTTTACGTCGTTATCGCAAACTTAAGCAATATGCCATCTCGTTCTGTCTGAGACATCAGACGGTTTCGATTGGTACATTGGAAGCAAGGACAAATCATATTACTTGGCCCCCAATCTGAACATCTTGGAGAGTACTTCTTTTATGCTGTGGCTGCCCAGTACACCCCGTTGGACTCTCCGTGTAAGTGTCTCGCGAGAAGCCCGCCTCGGGAACAGTCGCATCCGGCGCCACATGATAACGCAACATGAAGCTATACTTGTCACAGACATGATCGAGTGTGCCTACTCTACCGTAAATATGAGACTCGTCTTTGTTACCACCGCTGCCGCTTACCGCTTTCTCCCCAAGGAGATATGCGAGCCGTCGTCGGCAGTTATACTCAAATTACGCCCACTTGTCCACAGTCGTGAAAAGGGCGTAGCACTCGAGAGGTCTACCTGACCAGGATCAAATCTCCACTTCTCAGCCCGAAAGCCGACTTACCCTACAGCGCAGATTACGGAGCATTTATTCAATAGTGCATGGCCATTTCAATCCTTTGTCCCGGGTGGATTAGCTTCGGTTGGTATAAATGCTGATACTGGCAGCGGCATCGAGGTTGTTGCCTAGCCGACTTATGATATTGTGACCGTTCTTTCGCGGGGAGGCATCAGATCAGTCACCGACACAAACGAGCTGTACGGCGTTCGAGCCCCGCGAAAGCAAGGGCTCAGGTACGAATACCTGCATCGATGGGGCAATTGAAGCGGGTGACAAGGCTCATTGACGCAAAAAATAGAATTATCAGAATTAAGATGCGGGGCATATGGTAGTCAAATTAACTGGTATAATGTCCAAGTTATGAGCGAGATGTGTTATTTCCAGTTGGGACTTGTGGCTGAGAGCTCTATCACCACAGAGAGCTTAGCTACCAAAATGTCTGGATATATTCTTTGTGAGATATCCATTTTCCTAGTAGATTTCTATGTGCTCATCTACATTACAATTTGACGTCACGCCGTTTAGATCCCCCAGCTCAAACACCACTGATTCGCTCGCCTATTCTAAGAAACTCCAGCCACAACGGTCAACGGTATCACCATTCTAAACCCGTTTGACACTTAACTAGACCTGAAGGGGAACTCGAAACAATCGGTCGGGTATACAGATAATTGATTGAACAGACTGTCACTCTCTGTCTGTGATATAGCTCGTATTATTGCGATATATATGTCAGCTTACGGGATTTAATCCAATGATTTTGCGGCTGTGCTACTGATCGTCACCATGTGGAACGACGTGAGCTGGCTACGCGCGGCCAGAGTTCTTTTTATAGAAACATGGTAATACGAGATAATATCTCCGCTATCACGCAACAAAGAAAAACATTTCATCTTCCTGCAAATCTTCTTCTGCCATCTCAACAGGCTCTTGAACTTAAAACTTTAATCGTTCCCTCTTTCGTTCTGTTATTTATTCTTGAAATTTCAGCATGCGCTTCCTTTCTCTAGCCCCATTTTTGGCCCTGCCCGCTTTGCTGGTCGCGGGCCATGACGTACCGCCCGATCCGTCATATTACGATGCACCGACCGCTATAAAACACGTTCACGAGGTTCCTCTTGATGCGCAGAAGGTGCAGCAGGATCCGTGGGAGAAGGGACCGTTAGTGCAGCGATGGCGACAGTGGGTTCGGCGACAAAATACGGATTCGTCGGAAACGACGGAAACGAAATCGGAGACTCGAAAGACCGAAGAGACGACGCAGAACGAGCCGACTACGACGGAAGAGAAGACTACTACAACGGAGGATAAACCTACGACGACTGACGAGCCCACGTCGACGACCGAAGAGTCTACAACAGAAGCATCATCTACCCAAGAATCCTCATCAACCGTTGAATCAACCACTACCTCTACCTCCACCTCCACCTCCTCAACCTCCACATCAAGCAGCAGCATCACAGCCACCGAACCCGGCGCATCCTGCTACAGCACAACCGTCTCCACCAGCGTCGTCTGCTCCATAACAACCGGCGGCCGCACCGAGAGCGCATCATGCATCACCAACCGCATGACATCCAGCACCTGCGCCCCCGGCCTCTTGTGCGAAATCCACCCCGACTCTGGCGCCACAGTCTGCATGAAAAAGCACGACGATATCGGAACCGAAGGTATTGTCGTAGCAACAATCTTCGGAGCGTGTATTGCCGGGTGTATGGCGGTGTTGGTGGGTATGTGTGTGAGGGATAAGAAGCGCGAGAAGAAGTGGCAGAGTATTCAGCGGGTCAGGACGCTGAAGCAGGCGAAGAGGGAGGAGAGGACGAATTTGATGGCTGCTTCAACGCCTGCGACGCCTTAGAGTGCTATTTTAGGTTGAGGCGAGCATGGCTTGCTATTTTCAACCTCATATCCGGAGTTCATGGAGTTACTTGCTAACGTAATGGGAATGATGTTTTCTGGGGTTTGCTTTAGTCATATGTTATGCATTGAATAACTTTTCGTTAAGAAATCCTTCCATATATGTGAGCTCATTTCAAACAATGATGAAATCCGCGCTCGAATATCTGTACTCTTGATAATGCACCTATCTCAGGCCTGCTCCTCTGGCTTCTGCCCCGTAACAACAAACCTACACAATCAGTCAGCTTCATCACCACACAGCATTAACAGCACTTACACTTCCCAATAAGCATGAACCTTCAAATTCCTCATCTCAGCCCTAACCTCCGCAATAAACACCACAATCTCCTCCTGACTCATCCCAAGACCCTGCTTCAGCAAAAAGCTACTAATAGTTTCAAGGTTCCTCTCAATATTAGCAAGCGTCCAGAGCCCAATCTCCTTGAACTTTGGATCCTTGGGCCACGTGTTAGTCGGCCATTTAAACGCTTTGCGCGTGACGTTGATAAAGCCAGCTTCTTTAAGACGCTTCTCGTGGTTCACGCCTTCGTCGAAGGGACGGCCGAGAGCTAAGGCGCCTTTGGCGGTTAGTTCGTCCCAGCGGTGGAGGGGGGAGTCGGGCTTGAGGGTTCCGTCTTCGGATTTGGCGGGGAATACTGGGTCGATGACTTCAACCCAGCCTCCAGGTTCTAAGTTGCTGGATGCTGTTAGTCAGAGCAGCGGAGACGGGCGCGGAGACGGGCGCGGAAGGGTATACTTGTAGCATTGGCGGATCAGCTTATCCCAGTCTTCTATGCTGCCGACCATGAGACGAATAAAGATGTAGTCGAAGGGCTTAGTCCAAGTCCATTCCTTCTCGGCGTCGTCGATCTCGAAAGTGCAGTTCGGAGGGACGCTCAAATATCATCAGACAATTACTCAGCTTCATCAAGTCGGATACTTACAAATCTGGCTGGATAGGAGCAATATCGATGCCAAAGACCTATTGCGTTCAGTTATTTGACTCTAGTCAATTACGCGTCCATCTTACCTCAGCGTGAGGATGTTCGTCGGCTTCAACATTGCAATTAGCTTCTTGCTCAACATGGAGGCTAGCTAGACCGACCGAACTCGACCGCCCAGATACCCGTGCCCGTCCCAACATCAAGGACACGTTTCGCCGTCTCGGCGTTGGGAGAGAAATATCTCTTGCCGCCGAATGTCAAGAGAAGCTGATGGTTCTGGAGATCTGTTGCGCCGTCAGCTTCAAATCTCTAGCAGGACCCTAGACTTGCTTACCTAGGCGCTCTGATTCATTCTGGAAGTATGTTAGTGAAGACATCCTAGAAAACTGAATGGCAGGCTATACTTGATCACTTGGGAGCCAGTATTCTGTAAGGGTAAATTAGTATGAGATGCATATAGTAACCAGCCCTTGCTCACTCTCATCTTTATGATATCCGCGACCATTGATCATATGGTATTCGTAAATACTGGAGCGCAAAGACGCAGTCGATAACTCATCATCGGTCTCCATACAGCCATTGAGTCAGTTGCAATGGCTATCATGATGGGGCCAAACTTACAACTCCAAGGGCTGAGTCGTCATCGCCCGCTTCCTAATGGTCAAGGTCAATGCGAGCTCCACGGATCGTTCCGTTCCGTTGTCCCACTTACGAGAAGAGCCTCTTCCGGGCTATCAGCATCTCGAGGAGGTGATTGCTCAGCAGCTGGCGATGAACTTTTGGACTTGTCATTCGCCATCTTATGTGCCTTGATATCCGTTGGTGATAAATCGTGCAGATAGAGAGGTCAAATGGCATGTTGAGAGTACGAGCGGGGTCATTGGTATTTGAGACATGTTGGTTCAATCCTGGCACTTTACCCGCCCGTGGTCTGATTTGCGAATGAACCCTGAAGGAACGAGGTATTTCTATGCCAAGTGCTGCGCCGGAAGCCAGCATATGTCACTGTATCATGTTCACGTCACGCACTATTACAGAGCAATCTCTTACTTAAGCCTCGTCTCTGAACCATTGCGATTACGATCAGAGCCAGTCCCAAAGAGAACTCATACGGCCAGTAACCCTTTAACTCTTGGAATAAAACGCGTAGCTTCTTTGCATCCCACATGCCAAGTGCACCGTGAAGGTCTACTGCTCGTTCTGCCGATGAATGTGAGTGGCTGGAACAGACCGAGTGGTGGATCTCTGATCCTTTCTGCAGGGTTACATCCCCCTGTTATAGACTTTGGATTCCATGGGGGTGGACATTCTGCATCCGCGAGACAGGGGAGGACCAACAGCTTCAAGCCTGAGAACAAAAACAGGCGGGGTCAAAACATGATATAGCGGTTCAATAGCTATGAGGTACCCAATCGCCGCAGAGAGAACAGGCCTTAAGCTTGTATGCTTTCTCAATGAATGAATCATGGTAGGTTCATAATTACTCCCAGCGTCTTGATAGGACATAAGTTATTGATATATATTTGACTCATACTATCTATGTCGGCGATGGATGATTGACTGCCGTAGAGTATCCTTACCGCTACTCCCTACCGTCAAGTTGAGAAATTTGTCTCCTGCTCAACCCGCTCTGCCGAGTCTGGCCTCGGACTGGATACACCAAGAAAATTAAGTCTAAAAATCAATGGCGCGCTTGAATGGCTGACCATTGTAATCCTTCTGATCATCAAAGTCCTCAGCATTAACAGCAATGATCCTAACCCCATTCTCATCAAGATAAGGATACTCATTGTCCTTCCAAAAATTGGCAATCGCATTACCCTTGATCATGATCACATACGCCGTTCCACTAGACTCCCTAGCAAGAGCCTCTCCCATACGAGGAAACAGCTTATCCTGCTCAGGCCCCTCGCCGCACTCTTCGATCCAGTCGAGGTACTTGTTGTTGTCAAAGACTTTGCCCCAGTAGTTGCCGTCTGTGACCTTTTGCTCGGCAAAGGCTTTGGCCTGCTCTTGCTTGGCGCCGGCGGTGTAGAAAATTGTGTTTTCGCCGACGTTGGCGTTGTCGCGGATCCATTGGCGGATGGTTTCGACGGAGGGGCAGTCTCGGCGGTGGAGGGTGTTTGCTGGGGCTGTGAGGACGGTGGATGGAATGATGAGGGCGAGGGTGAGGGAGAGGATGTTAGAGATTCTCATGTTGAATGGCTTAGAAGCTGGGGTTGGAAGGATTTGAGTGTTGTGGTATGAAATGGAATGAAGCGAGAGGCTATGATATTGTTTGAGTGCTACCTTGATGTGATAGAAGTTAGAATGAAGCGACGCGGAACCGTTTTTATACTATTGTCAAGCAACGCACCTAGGAGACTTGACAGACAAGACGAAGCCTTGTTTGAATTGTTCTCAAGCGTCCAAGCATTCCGCCTAGGCATCATGCAGAACTATTTCGCATCCTTTCAAACCTCCAGTCTATCAGCGGGCTCCATATCAGGCTGACCGCAGCGTACTCAAAAGTCCCTCTCCCAAGATCGAGATCGTTGACGACGAACTCGTTTACCGTCTGAGACAGATACCCTCACCATCACTATCACGCCCGTGATGACCATAGATCAACATGACCATCAGCATAAGTGGAATCGCGAAAGGTCAGCTTCGGGATGCCAAGTCGGTGGAATAATCCCCGATGCAAGGAGCAAACCTAACGGAAGACTAATTTAGCACCCGAAGGATCGATGTCAGCTCAGCTATGCTAAATGCCGCTCGCTCGATGGCGGGGTCACAGCCTCGAGAATGACGTTTTTACTAGGCAATCGATTACTGCCGATCAGAAATCTCACGTAAGAATGTACAGCCTCATGTGATGCAGGACGGGATGTTGCCACAGGCTATGACAAACGAAAAGCAACGTCGATCATAAAACGTTCCGAAGGCTGACGGCGACAGAAAGGATACTCAGACCTTGCATCTCATTGCAACTCCTCACCAACAACGCATCACTTTACGTCGCGAACATGACAGACAACCTCAAAGATCAGCTCATCGCTCTAGCTTCAGCCGGAGAGGCCAACCAGATGAGAACCCTCCTCTCAACCACCAAACAGCCCCCATCACAAGAGACCATCCAAGAGGTGCTCACAGCAGCCGCAAAGAACTCTCAATTCGATGCTGTCCGCTTCCTCTTGACAAAGTACCCCTCAATCCCTCTCAACGAGGAGATCGTCCGAGCAGCTGTCAACACAGGCTCAATCCCGCTTATGCAGGTGCTGCTCACCAAGGATCCATCTGTGATCAACATGCAGTTCGACATGCGGGGAACACCTCTCATCGTTGCATGCATGGGCAGGCAGCACGTTGACTTTCTACGATTTCTTCTTGAGGCTGGGGCGGATCCCAATCAGGAGCCTGATGCGGCTGCGTATCCGCTTGCGTTGGTTGCAGGACTGTACAAGGATACTGCACCGATTGACCTGTTGTTGAAGTATGGTGCTAAAGTTGAGAATTCAGGTGCGCTTGCAGCTGCGGCTAGGCGGGGTAATGAGGTTATGATGCGGTATCTACTAGAGAAGGGAGCTCGGCCTGAAAGCGATGCTACTTCAACGGGAACTGGTGCATCTCCGCTTCATGTGGCAGTCAAGGCCGGACATGCCGGTGTAGTTAGAATTCTGATACAACGTGGAGCTGATCCTAATGCTGCTGATGGCAGTGCTACTTTAGCTGTCCAGCTTGTTAAGCAGTTGCAGGAGGAGGGCAAAGCTACGTCAGAGATGGTGGAGGCGCTGGAGGGCAAGTAGAACGCCCTATGATAGAGTAGTCAAGAATGCGTTTACACAATCATTGGGGAACATATCCTTCAACGGTTAATCAGCTTCCTAATTGCCTCATGCAACCCATAAGCTGGAGAAATGAAAAACGTCATAATGATGCCTGCACAGCCTGATCAGCTTCAGCTGTAAGCGCCAAGCAAAAGCCTGGTCCATTCCCGCGCATACTCTGGCTTGCAGAACTCACACGAGTCATTTCTCAATAAGCTCATGACTCAGTAACCCCAAGGAATCGAGATGGAAGTCTGCAGAAAAACGTATCAAAATCTCACTCCCGACAAAAGTCCTTCTCGTGCTGCTCCATACTTAAGTTGGATGGGGCTATACGCTCACCAGTGGAGAAAAGCACCAACGTCGATTGGCCTTTCGGCACGTAAGGCATACAGAGTGTCCGATCTGTATGCGATTGTCATCTTACCAGTCGAAGGATCACGCCGGAGCATTTCGTACGCTTACTCTAGCGGGCCGATCCACGTCCAATGTGACTAAACTTTAACCCCACGCGGCTCAGGGCCGATGAACTTTTGAACTGCGCTAGACCCCACATAGTGATCAGACGTCTAAACGTCACAGCTAATCCTTCTAGTAAGCAGCTGTAAGACATGTGAGTGGGTAGTTGGGGGCCAGCAACCCGCTTGAGGCACGGGTGTCGAGTTCTTGAGGATCAAGGCTGATAGTGACTTCATTTCTGTAGTTTATGGATTCAATGGGATTCATCATGGCGTCTCTTACGGCGGCTTGCGATGTTTCTGTGATCAGGCGTTTGCGTGTTGATCAATTGCATCATCTGACAAGTGTACGAAGGGAAATAATCAAGTCGATGGAAGTAGTTGGGTATTATACAGAGGTCATGTCGTCTTCAACTATTTAAGATATACAGATATCATACATAAAACATTCCACCCTCATACCTTCAGAGAAACATATTTCATACCTGATACACCATACAGCATACTGCGGGTTACACCTTAGAATACAGCATCAAAGCAAACAGCATATCCCTAAGCTCACCAATCCTAGCACTGTCAACCTCACCAACAATCCAACATGAAGTTCACAACCATTCTCTCCCTCACCTCCCTCCTCAGCCTCGGCAACTCAGCCGCCATCCACATGACCCGCAACACCTCCTCCTCTCTCTCAACCCGCCAAGACCCAGCATGGTCTTTCAGCGTCTACCAAAGCAGCGAGAGATGTACCGGCGCCCGCGACACCTACAGCGGCGACGGAACCCAAGAATGTACCCAGGGAATCCGGAACGGCTCTTTTGGTTCTTACACGACTGGAGAGATCAGTGATAAGTGCTCGGTGTACATCTATAACAATGATAATTGTGATGATGGGGGTATTATTGACATCTTGACGAGTGCGGATCCGGAGGGTTGTTTGCAGCCTCAGCTTGAAGTCACTGGCGTGGCTAGCTTCAGAGCGCAGTGCGGTTAAGGATTTAATATATGTTACTATGCGTCGTGGTGAATATTTCTACCAGACTAGCGACCCGCCATTTGGTCCTACTTTGGAATACAACATCCCCGGTAGTCAATGCCATAGGAGCAGCTGCAATAAGATTGGAAAAAATTAGGTCAGCTTGTACTTACTAGTATTACTAGAATAAAGCTACTGAGATAATTATTCTTAAGTTAGAT
>JABSSZ010001694.1:0-14305 GCA_013755755.1 Fusarium sp. NRRL 25184
TCTGAAGAGCAGAAGATGAAATAGGTGTAGCAGAGCTGGAAGATACATCAGAGCTCTCAGTATGGGTCGGAAGAATTGGGGGTACAGAGGTAGTTCCAGCCTTGATAGAGGTAGTCGTCTGAAGAGCAGAAGATGAAGTGGTAGTGAAGACAGAGGTACCCGAATCACCCAGATCAAGAGGATGATCATTAATGGTCGCAGGCGTAACCTGGTTAGACATGAAAAGAGAGTCAACATAAACCTGAGCAGACCCTCCAACCAAGCAGTTCATAGAGATGGACAGAGGTGCAGACCGCTGAGCAGCAGTGACCTGCTCCAGAGCCATTCCCCACTGCACACTCGTTCCAAAGCTGATGATCCAAGTCTGGAAGAACGTCTGGCTACCAAGCGAAGCAGTCAATTGGCAGAAGTTCAGCGACGGTGCAGTAACAACCAGGTAGAAGAAGCGAACGGTGTAAGGTCTAGTCAAGCTCAGTTGCTCAAGCGACTGCGCAACACCAGCAAAGTTTCCAAGATCTCGCTTCTTATCACCACTCGCCTGCAGCGAAAGACAGCCTGAGTCTTTACTTCCATCGCCCTTGTAACCTGGTCCAATGACGATGGTCGCAGCACCCTCGACAGTGAAGCCCGGGACACCACCTTCAGGGGGAACGACGGAGAAACCACCGCCTTCGATGACGCTCTTGATAACGACGGATCCGGCGGTCTCGGAAGCAGCGGCTGAAGTCGTGGTGTCGGAGGGGATGAGGTCTGTTGTAGCAGAGCTGAGGTGGGAAGGACGAGGCTTGCAGACACTTGCGGCTGCGAGATCAAGGGTGCCGCTAAGGGCCAAAGCCGCGAGGGCTACGACGGAGCGCATCGTTAATGAGAGTGCAGGAAATGTGAAAGAGTGGCTGTGAGGACGAACACTCACGAATGATACGGATACTGAGAAAGGAAAAGCAACATTGCAATTTTTTGGGAACCAGTCTTATTATGCCTGAACTATCGTCGGTTATACGGGAGATAACGGCAATATGCTTTGTCCCTGACTTGTGAGCGGACAAGCAATAGTTTCGTATAGCTCTCAAATAGTTCCATTGTGTCGGATCTTAGGTTATTATTCAGCTCAGCCATGAAGCCCATTGTGGGATAGCGGCCGATGGAAAAAGGGTCTGAATCGGAGATTTATGCTTAATCAAGTGTAGCGCCAGGGACTGAGGATGTCATTTTCCCACGCCCATTTGTTACACAGATTCATGTCGATACACGTGCCGTGATGACATGCTTTTGCACTGGTGACATTGTATCTGATCCACTTCCGGAAATCTAGAACTTTGAAGTGTCGCGCTTGGTCAAATAGCGTTGTCAATAACTCCTCCGTTGTGTCACTGGACTGAGGGAAACCCCTGAAAATAAGAGAAAGGCCCACGATATCGGTAATGACATTTCTCAAATCTCAACCGAATGATCCGGTGTCTGGAACCAGCCGAACACGTGAGCTTCGAAAACCTTGGGGGGCAACCCTACAATTCAAACCTTGCAGGATAATACCCTAGGGCTGAATAAATTTACAGTGCTCTTGTAATTGACGACGACAAATTGGCTTTCGTGCGCACATCGTATACTTTGACGATATCAAAGGTGATACGTTGGACGATGGCAGATACATTGATAAGGGCTGGATCAAAGGTTGATTTGATTGAAGCCGGTATCAGCGCTTCAAGTATGATGTTAATTGGATCAGCGAACCGTAGAATGGAAAGCCCCCGCTGCGTCAGGAAAGTAATTCTTCAAGGACCGAATATGTATAGAAGCGAAGAGTATAAAACGGATATAATTGCTAAAGAATGCATTTGCCCATGTCATTACAATCATTACACCTTGTCAACCAGCCACAGACAAACCTACTACAAGGCAAGTGCAGGTATAAATATTCCTATTCAGTACGAAGCCGAGACAGATACAAGCAAAACACGATCAACCATGAATCCCTCGAAAATGCCGACCTCAGATGTTGAGGCCATCAACACAATACAAGGCGTAAAATCCCTCGCCGATGGTATCGCAGTTTTCAACGCCTGCCAGAGAAACAACCTACCGCTACTTCACATCAACATTGAGCCAAGGAGTCTCGGCCCAAATGGAGAACTCTACCTTTTGACGATCCTGCTATGCTATGGGCCACGCTTTAACCGAAGGTTATACCTCGTTGACGTCAAAGCCCTCGCAAATCAGGCTTTTTCCACGCGAGGGTACTACGGCGCAAGTTTACGAAGCATTCTGGACTCTTCAGGCTACCAAAAAGTGTTTTTCGACGTTCGTCATGATTCCCATATCTTATACAAGCAGTATGGTATAAAGCTGAAGAGGGTTCATGACATGCAACTCATGGAGAACGCTAGTCGGTCGCACAAAGACGAGAGAGAGTATTTGGAAATGTTCGAGCCGCTGATTCAGAAATCAATCCCATATGGCATATCCCGAAGAAGATGGTTCGTTGACAAGTACAACGGCGAGTGGCTGTATAAATACGACCCTAGAGAAGTCTTTCAAGAACGTCCGGTTATCGCGCGCATTGAATTATACTGCTGCCGAAACGTCCGGTTCATGCCGCAGCTGTACTCAAAGGTGTGTCCTGCGACACCTCAGATTATGGATCTGGTGGCACAGGAGTCACAGAACAGAGTTGATGAGACACAGAAGGAGGGTTATGATCCTTTTGCTAGCGGACGGTTTAGAAGTCCTTGGACTGCTGAGCAGAATGAGATGCTTGATTCTGGGGTGGAGATAGATTTTGATTTTGAGGATGGGACAGGCTTGGGCATTGGTGTTCCGCCGGGACAGGCGGTGGTTACATTGAAATCACCAAAAGAAGATGATTGCGATTGAAGTGTGCGAGCGAGCCGGTTGGTAGTGGTTGAAAGGGTCAAGTACAGGCTAGGAGTGCTTGATGTTAGGTACGGGAAGAGAATCAGGCACTTAAAGATTTCTCTACCCCCCTTGTGTAAAGGACCACAAAGGGATGTTCTGAACCGAGATTGGAAATGCGAAAGCTTTTTCGGCGCAACGGGGGGATTTTCTGGAAACGAGCTTGTGCGGTTCCTGTCCGTGTATGTGTGTGCTGTGAAGAGTAACTACTGGACTGATTGCTGGCTACAAGGTTACAGGGTTCTAACAATCACAAGAATCATGACAGTAAAGAGCATTACAGAGTAGGTTTTACTTGCCATTGCAATGCTTATACGATGGGAGAGAGCGGGCGAGCCTTGAATTGCAAGCGGTTATTATCAATTTCGAAGGCCTTTGCGGTGATATGATGCACATTTTCCTCGATTCAGAAGTTCAACTCGACCTGGAAATCTCGATCTTATCCCGCAGACTTGCTCATGGTATTCTGACAACTACTCTGCCAGTAACCTCCTGTCTCTCCAACCCTTCGATAACACTCCCCACCTCCTCAAACTTAAGAACCCTAACCTGCGGGACTATCGTTCCATCAAGGGCATGCTGCAAGAGCTCCTCCATCTGCTCCTCCGTGCCAACCGCAACGCCTGTAACAGTAAGTGCTAACCACCGAATTAATAATCAACCGCATGTAAGAATCAGAAGAAGCACTTACACCTTGCAGAACATATTGTTACAGAGAGCGGGATGGTAAAGTCGTTCCTGGGTAAACCAATCGTGACGATGATTCCCATATTTCGTACGAGACTCGGCGCTTGGATAAAGGCTTCTTGGGAGCCGGTTACCACCAAGACAGTTGATGCTCCCTCTCCTGTTATCTCCTTGACTTTTTCTTCCACATTTTCGGTTTGAAAGTCGATGAAATGCTCAGCGCCACTGTCCAAGCTCAACTTCCGTCTGGGCTCTCCAGTATCAATAGCAATGACCCGCAGACCGTTTAATCTACTAGCGATCTGTACACCCAAATGTCCAAGCCCACCACCTGATCCAGAGATAACCACCCAATCACCCTTCTCAGCATATCCCTTCAGCTTCGACACAGCACCAGCCATTGTCAACCCAGCACAGAGCAAAGGCGCAGCAACTTCACCAGCAAGACCGTCCGGAATCTCAGTAACGTATCTCGCATCTGCGATCACGTATTCCTGCAAAGTGCCGGGAACATGCTTTCCGGTGTTGAGCTGTTTTGGGCAGTTATTGGGGTAGCCTCTTCTGCAAATGGTGCAAGTCCCGCAGGCGCTGTAGAGCCATTTCACGCCGACTCGCTTATTGAGTAGGCCTGCGTCAACGTCTTTGCCGAGTTTGACGACTGTGCCTACGCCTTCGTGTCCGACTATGGGGTCGTAGGGGCCCCATCCTGAAAGAGCTCGAATTTCTGAGCCACTGGCTTGAGTTAGTGCATTGATCTTCTGGCAACGGTGGGCTGCTTACCAAAGACCAGTAAAATCTAGCTTTACAAGAATCTCGTTCTCACCAGGGTTACCAACCGGGATATCCGATCGAATTAATATCCGTGCGTCATTTCCAGGGTTCTCAATCAAGGCTGCTTTCTGCACTGACGGGATAGGAGAGCTCATGGTGAAGATGACGTTGAGCTGGTAGGTCCCGCCGGGCTTGAGCGAGTTTAAGTGCCCCTGTAATGCTGATCAATCATCACAGGGCGGGGCCGGGAGATTTAGTGGATTCAGGAGCCGAACTAAAGTGCCGTTCCGTGAAGCTTGCCGATACACATGCCGAACCCGGATCAACGTTTCTACGCGGAATGGATACAGATGTGCAGATTCACGAGCCAAGAAATACATCATGAACTGTTTTATCTATGATGTTCTACCTAGTGCCACTACATTCAAGTAGTCCGTTTCTCATGACTGTGTCTTGAGCTTTATGACTGTCTCTAAGTATGTCCAGCGATAGGCTTAGCCTGATACAACTCCTCCAAATACTTAACCTCCTCATCACTCAGCTTCTTACCCCTAGCACCAATAGCCTGCTCAATCCTCTCAACACTACTAAATCCAATAATCGGACTCGTAACACGCTGATTAATCCACGCCAACGCAACATGCGCAATAGGCCAATCATGCTTCTCCGCAACCTCAACAACCCTCCCAATAATCCTCTGATCAACATCCGATAACTCCCCAGACCCTTCCTTCTCCTCCTTACTCCTCTCCGTAGCTCCAAACTGCGCAGGCGGCCGTGCAAGATGTCCTCTACACAGCGGCGCCCACGGAATAATCCCCACGCCCGTATCGTTGCAAAAACGAATCATCTCGCGCTCTTCCTCGCGGTACAGGAGGTTATAGTGGTTCTGCATACTGATGAATTTGGTCCAGCCGTTTTTCTCGGCGACGAATTGCAGGCGTGCGAACTGTGTTGCCCACATGCTGCTTGCGCCGATGTAGCGGACTTTTCCGGATTGGACGAGATCGTGGAGTGCTTTCATGGTTTCTTCGAGGGGCGTGTCGTCGTCGAAGCGGTGGATCTGGAGAAGGTCGATGTAGTCGGTGTCGAGACGGGCGAGGGATGCGTTGACTTGGTTGAAGATTGCGGTGCGGGAGAGACCGTATTGGTTTTGGTAGTCCTTTGAGATGGCGAATTCGTCTTTGAAGTTGATGTGGCGAGCACCTGTGCATTATTAGTAACGGTGGAGGAGAGTGAGTGGGAGGGTGCTAACCTGGTTCTTCGCCTACACCCCAGCGGCATTTACTCAGGATGACAACTTTATGGCGGGGAATGTTGAATCTCTTAAGTGCCTTTCCAACAATTTCCTCAGAGGCGCCATTGCTGTATGTATTCGCGGTATCCCAAGTGTTCAAACCGCGATCATAAGCAGCTTTAAGAAGGTTCAGTGCCTAGAAAGTAATCAGCGACATGTCTTTGCTGAGATTTGGCGCCATACCTCATCTTCCCCGATCACCCAAGGAAGAACTCTCTTATCACCAAAGCTCATACATCCAAACACAGGGACCGAGATGCGCAGACCTGATTTACCCAGATTGCGATACTCGCATTTCGAAGCCTCGATGGATTGTTTGAGATGAGGGGGGAGTTCTTTTGCTGACATTTTTGACGTTGAAGAGTGAAGAAAAAAGGGAATTAAGAGGGGAATAAGAGAATATTATAGGGCGAGATAGGCGGATAAATAGAGAGCAATGTCATCATTATGTTGCGTGCTTTGGTACCCCGCTACCGATATTCGTTGGTGCAGTGTTTGGTTGGATTCAATTCGTCGTGATTGCGAATGTGCTTATCTTGTGCATGAAGCTATTCCCAGTCTGTACGCATCGCTTAGGCTATTTCCCCACTACAACACGACAGTCTTCTCTGACGTATGCTTCACAATTAACGTTGGCCGACATCAATTAAATTTCAGTGGATATTTTACATAGAACTTCTTCACCACATGGAAGCGCCTGCTGTGTAACGAATTACAGTCAAAGGATGACCGCCGCACCCCAACATTGGTCCTCTCGCTTCAGCTAAGCCAAAGCTGGCTTGGCCACCGGCGTGAACCCCCAAACCGCTTAGCTCACACCATCCGTTCTACGGATATTCCGTAGCGTCTGCCAAATTTTGCGGGGATTGATCACCATTCTGTGGGGAAGACCATCGGCAAATGTCATCGGATCCCGGTGGCAGCTGATGTCTTGCTTTTCAATCCGAGGACTGCGAGTTGACAACTTTGATCCAACATCATCATACCAATATTTTGACCCCCGGACTTGGTCTACAGCTTGAATTTGTTGGTTGAGAAAATGCAGTCGACAAAAACCATAAGAAAACGAGTCTCGAGAGCTTGTAATCTATGTCGCGCCAGAAAAGTTCGGTGCATCATTGAGAATCCGGCTGGTCCTTGTGTCAATTGCAGGCACAACGACAAGGTCTGCACATTCAAGCGCCGTCATGGAATAATGTACGTTTACGTCCTCACTCCAACACTCCTCAACTAACTAACCCAACAGATCAACGACTCCTTCACTGCTACCAAACGAACCCACGACGCCCCGATCCATCGAAGAATCAACCACGACGTCCGAGCCCCGAAATATCCTCCCCGCAACACAGAAGCCCTCACCACCACAAGTACCTACATACCAAGCATCGAATTTCGCGCAAGCCGCGGGATCGCCTACACATCCTGATTACGCATTTCTCCAAGTCCCCGATACAAAAGACCTTCTCCCGCAAGATGTCGCATTCCTCGTTAGTCAAGGATGTTTTGTCGTCCCGCAGCGCGCGGCGCTGGATGATTTTCTGCGACAGTATTTTCTACATGTTCATCCGATGCTTCCGATACTGAATGAGAAGGATTTCTGGCTTTCGTATAATTCGGTGGATAATGATGTGGAGTATGAGATGCCGATGCTGGTGCTGCAGGGAATATTGTTTATTTCTTCTGGGGTAAGAGGCTCAATTGAGAAAATGGGGATTATGCTGATGGGTATAGTTTGTTTCGTCGGAGACGATTAAAATGCTGGGCTTTGAGGATGTACATCAGGCCAAACTTGCATTTTATCGTAGAACAAAGGTATTTCCCTTCCCCTGGGTACACCGGTACAGCATGGCTAACATGGCCAGCTTCTCTATGACTTCAGTGTCGAAAAGTCCTGCATCGCCATAGCTCAAGCCTCCCTCCTCCTTGCGCACACACACCTCATCCCCCGCTGCATAGCAGGCAACAAGCCCCTCGGCTCAATCTGGCTCGGCATCGCCATATCCTACGCCCGTGTCGCCAAAGCGCACTGCTACTCCTCCCTGCGCCCCAACAAAGACACCGAAGTTGCCAAGGTCCAAAAACTACGCAACACCCTCAAGCGCCTCTGGTGGTGCTGCATCATCTGCGACCGCTTACTACCCCTGACATCCCGCCAGAGCATAAAAATCACGCCCTCAAATTTCAGCTTCTCGTGCTCGAAATTGGGAAGTGCGGATTTATGCGATGAGCTGTATAATTCTGATGTTTACGACTCTACGACTAAAACGCTGCATGCTGAGTTGCTTTCGAGACTGGTGGATCTTTGTGTGGTGCTGACGGATGTTTTGATGGTTACGTCGGTGTTATATAATAATCCGTCGTGGATGTTGTCGGGGAGGATGGAAGTTGGTAAGGATGCGAGTTTGTGTCAGATGGAGCTTTGTCGGTGGTATAGTTCGTGGAGTGAGACCAAGACCACGTTGGATGAGAGGATGGCTGAGGAGATTTCGCCGTCTTCGTCCATTATTTTGTTCAAGAATCTCATTGAGATGTACTACCAGTGAGTTTGTCATGCGGAAGATGAGAACTACAAAAACTAACTTTAACAGTTCCGCGCGGCTTTCTGTTTGCCACTACAACATCCTCCGATCAAGTCTATTACCGCCATCTCAATCCGATACACTACTCCGACGACAAAGCGAAGATCTTCAAGGTTCAGCATCACGGGTGACAGAATGTCTCCTCGAATTCGATCGTCTAGGCCTATCGCGCTGGCTCCCAATGACCGCGTAAGTCATTCCTCAAATAACCTCAAGTCATCACTAACAGTTTGCAGTATCGGATGCACAGCATTTCCACTAGCACTTCAGATGATCGATATTGAACTTCTCCGCCCCAAAAAGGCAGCCTCACCAGAAGAAGGCGTCAAACTCACCCAAAAAGAACAACACGTTCAGAATCTTCTTAAGCAAATGAAGAGCTATAAAAATAAATACTACATCACAGACTGGGTCATGCGAGCTATTCGACATGTCGTTGAACTAGCGAGGCAGCGATCACCAGCTCCTATGGCCAGCGAGGACGACTCTTCGCCGAGCAGTTGTCTCGACATGCTCAAAACACGACCAAGTTACTATTTACGACTCGTCATGACTCTCGATATGAGTATCAGCAACGGCAGACTCCCAGATGAATGCGACTTTCCCCCATCTTTACGAAAAGCAGGCCGTGGTCTCAGCTCCAGATCTCAAGCAACTTCCATGCCAACCGTCGACGAACAATCAATGAAGCGTTTCTCCGCCATGAACAAACATCTCATCCCCGACAATCTAACAGATTTTATGGACCACAACAACTTCATGACTTCAAACCAAGATCTGCGCAACATCGACCAGGAAACTTTCTTCAACAACAAACAGCCCTTCCCCGCGGACTTAACAGCGGCTTTATGCGAAATTACGAATATTCCACCGCTGGATTTTAGCGATATGTCTTTGATGGATTCAACACATTTTAATGACTTTGGCGGCGTTCCGTTTTGGCCTTATGATTTATTGGGGTCTCCGCCTGATCAGGCTGCTGCACAGGTGGAGGAGGTCGGTATGGGTGATATGTTTAACGGATTGATGGGGGATATGAATGATAAGTCTTATGATGGGAATGGGAAGGAGGGTGGAGCGAATGATTTAGTTATGGATTGTTTTTGAGCGAGGCATGTATCATATCGGGAAGGATTATAAAAGCACTTGTTTTCTTTCAACGGGCAGAGCCATCTTCGTGATTGTTCAGACTTGGATTGACTATCTGCCTACCACTTCACCAACTCTTGAACCTTGACAGGCATCCCACTCTTCATACTATGATTCGCTCCAACACCCACCAAAACCGCATTCCCTCCATCTCGAATATTAGCAGCCCTCTTAAAATTATCAACCTCACCACCCAAAAGAACATCCTTCAACAGCACAGGATCACCGCCTCCATGCCCGCCCTCCGTCTTCACAACATCCACAACATACGGCTTATCAAACAGCGGGTAAACAACAATCTTGGTCTGCTCAACACCGCCCTGGATATACTTCTCATCTTCTCCCGAGGCGTCCTTTGTTACGGGCTCGCCGAGGGGGTTGTACCCGCTCTCGACGACGTTGACTTCAATACGGCCCTTGCTGCCGTTGAAGACACATCTGTATCCTTCCCAGGGCGCGTAGGCGTATGTGTTGTATGTCATGATGGTGCGGTTCTTGTACTTGATTATCATGGAGAGGTTATCCTCGATGGTGATACCCTCTGCGAAACAGTTCCTGTCGCGGATATACCCGTCTTCATGCTCAGCGTCGAGATACAGCTTCTTCATGCGTTCATTCTCATCAAGCTGGAACGCAAAAGGGTCGTTCTTCGCATTCTCATTGTTCTGATACCGCTCACCGAGATTCTTCTCCCCACGCCTCTCAGCGTTTTCTTTGCCGTAGAAACGAAGATCACCAAGGCAGTATACAAGCTCAGGTTCAGTGTTGAGCCAGAAATGCACAAGGTCGAAGTGGTGGATTGACTTGTGCATCTGAATACCTCCACTAGTTTCTTTATGTCGATGCCAGCGTCGCATGAAATCTGCGCCGTGTGCACAGTCGAGAATCCAGTCCATGTGCACTGTTGAAATCTCGCCAATGACGCCAGAGTCGATGAGTTCTCGAACTTTAGTATGATGCGGCGCATACCGATAGTTGAAAAGAACACGGACTTGCTTCCCCGTCTTCTTTTCCGCGTCGATCATAGCTTGCAGTTTATGCTCATCAATAGTCATTGGCTTTTCCGTGATAGCATCACAACCAAGCTCCATTGCTCGGATGCAGTAATGATGATGGAAAAGATCAATTGTCGTGACAATGACAACATCAGCTTTTTGTTCTTCAACCATCTTGTCAAAATCCGTGTCTTTGTAGGTCTGTACTTTTTCACCGCCAAGCTCGACGATATGCTCATTTGCTACATCCATGCGAGTCTGGTTCGTATCGCAGATTCCAACAAGCTTGGCGACGTCTTTGAAGTCCTGGATGATAGCTTGGTAGTACATAGCCGAGCGAACACCCATGCCAACAATGACATAGCGCTTAACCTGAGGAGTAGCCATGATGAAATTAACAAAGTCCAGAATTTGGTGTATGAGTGACGATGAATGAAGAACCCCTCATGGACACGAGGATGTATAAATACCCCGAAGAGGTAATCCGACGTCGGATTACTCAGAGCGAGTACCCCGCGTTGATTCGGGGGAGTGTTTGCCGAATGAGGTACAACTGTCAGCATATGAGAGGTGGAGAGGACAGGATGCTTGGCTGAAGTGCAGATCGGGCCTGATTTGGCCAGTTACATTGGAATATCAAGATTCGTGGCATTGATCGCTTCAACTCGTTGGATGATTTGGAGAATTGTTTCCACTAAAATGTCATTCGGTCGCTATTTTTAAGACCGAATTGGGTCAAAAGCCTGATGATATTGAGATCAATGATGGGTCTGAATCCGTTCGCGGGAAGAAGGCCGATTTTCATGATGCGGAGGTTGGGCCTACAGATGGTATCGATAGTTTTTGGAGATGCCTATGCTATGAAAGCAGTGCCGCATACAGCCTTAAGAAAGATTCGGAGCTCTTCCAATTGATTCAGAATACAAATACAAACTCATCGTTGACCAAATCCGTCATATCATCAAACGCATGATCTCCAACCATCGCATCCCTCGCATTTTCGATATGCTGTCCCTCGGTCGCTTTCGACCTTCGAAGACGATCTGCTTCTTCGGGTGAGTATAAGCTGTAGTCCACAATCACTGCGTCTTTTCCAGCCATGACGCGACGGCGGCTGTGATCGCGATTGAGGTAGGTCAGGTACATAGTGGTGACGACTACGAGTCCAACAATAGCGATGTAGAGAAGCAGATTCCAGTATAATCCTCGATGATACTCGGGAGCCTCGGATGGTTTGTAGAGAAGAGGGCCAATGATGTTTCCGAGAGATTGGCCGATGAAGAGGACTGATGAATTGCATTTGCCTTTGGTGTCGCCGGCAGTGTTGGAGGACGACCATGAGTAGATCAGAGGAACTGTAAAATGTCAGCGCGCGAAACGGATTGTAGCAGGGAGACGGACTTATTCCTGGGAAGACAGAGATCATGTAGTAGCCGCCTAGCAAAGTATTTCTGCCATCAGGTGTATGCGGCGTCGAGAGCATGATCATGCAACCAACAATTGGAAACAGAGCCAGAAAGGCAATAACTGGGCCTTTCTTATGGTACTTGGTCGCGACATAAGAGCCTCCAACTGTAGAAATGAACTGAACAACACCGAATGGGGCGTTGAAGAGTATGGCATGGAACGAGTCGAAGCCAAAAGACTTGATGAGAAGAGGGCCAAAAGAACCAACACCACCAGATGGGACACTATAGATCAGAATGTTAGTATGCGGCCGAATACAGAGGATGAGTAACGTACGAAATGCTGAAGATGAGAGAGAACCAGAGCCAAGTCTTCAAATCTCGCATGGTCTCCCAGAAATGATCCCATCGCCATTGCCGCGACATGACACCAGTCTGATTCATCCTCAGTCGTTCAATGGCAATGAGTTTATCGTGCTTATCTAAAAATTTGGCCTCTGCTGGCGAATCGGGCATGTATGAGAACAGAATGGTGGAAAAGCAGACGGTGATGATTCCAAAGGCGACAAAGATGGTCTATCACGTCAACAAACCGCCAATTAATATAAATGGGTCGTTGAAGCTCACCTGGTATGGTTTCAGTCCAAAAGGCAACTGCGCAAGCCACCAAGTCGCCAAACTCCCAAACTAAACCCGTCAGCTAAATCCAATCATACCAGGTCGCTCTCAACTTACAACACCAGTAAATCCATTCATAGCATACCAATACGACATTCTAAGCGGCTGCTCTCTCCTCCTCCAAAACATCTGCGTAATAGCCACGAAGCTAGGTGCAATACTAGCCTCAAACGCACCCAGCCAGAAACGCGCAAAGAGCAGGCTGTGAAAGGTATGCGCTGCAGCCATGAATGTTAGGGTCAAACCCCAGAGGGTGACCATGCAGCTTGTGAATTTCCCGATGGGCAGTTTGACGAGAAGCCATGCTAGCGGGAATTGGGCGATGAGCTGGGCAACGTAGACTATTGAGCTGAGCCATGAGAATTGATTGCCTTTGAGGTTTGTGTCTTCGATGAGGCCGAAGATGGAAGCATATGCGATTGTCGCTTTGTCAAGACCTGTAGATGTCAATATTATTTCTCAATAGATGATGTGAGTTTTACCTTGTAAGAAATAGACGGCTAGCATGAGAGGCAGAACAACCATATCAATCCGCCTCAAAACGCGCGCATCGTCTTCGGGCGTGACTTTGATCCTCCTCTCGGGCGAAACACCAAGTCTCCTCATTAAATCAGCTGCTGCACCACTGGCTCCATCCGGATGACTTCTCCCGCGCGTTTCTTCTCCGTCTACGAGATCCATTAGTGGGTGTTGGTCGTGAGATGACGCGCCCGGGTCGGGCGATGTGGAGCCCAGGCCTCGCGCTGACATTTTGATGGAGCCTGAGGTAATTGAGTGATGAGGCGGGGTTTGAGAGAGAGGACAGGTTTATGTTGAGATTGAGTTCTTGGGGTGCAAGGGATGGTTAAGGGATGATGACTGCTGATCTTGGCCAATCATGGATGATTGAGCTAGGGAGTGAGACGGGTTAGATAAGCAGACCTGATTCGCGATAAGATCTAGGGTAGCTAAGCTTGAGAAGTTCATGATCGGATTAACGTAGTGCAAGTACTGTGTGAAGTCGATTAAAATTAACAAAACCTCAGTTGATGGCTTTCTATAAAGATTGTAGTAGAATAGGTTGGGTGGAATCTATGGGATGTCGTGGTGCACTTTCATCCCATGGGTTTGGCCATCCTCTGAGACGTAAATCCTACTAAAATTTGCTATCGACACCTTATCACTATTGAGTGCAAACCAGGTCATCAACGCGACACAACATTGCCATGTCATTGGAAGCCATCTGCAGCAAACTTGATATTCTCGACGCTGTGAGACACGAATCTCGTGAAGGATGCATACAACGATATTATAGCATCATAGCAACGATTACCTGCATCGACATACGTGGATCACGATACTACGTCATCCGCCACCCCCACCAACAAGTTTCATAAAAGCAAACCAGGTTTCCTAGCTCATCAACCCATCAAGCCACATCTTTAAACCCCATCTTTTCCCAAAAATCACTTTTTTATACTTCCCTCATGAACGAAGCACTAGGATCAATCTTCTCCGGCGCAATACCAAGCCAATTCATGGGCGCCCAAACCAACCCCGCCTCCGGCGCCGCGCCCTCCGAGAGCAAATCCAACACCCAAGAGCGCATCGCCAAAGAAATCCACTCACGCGTCGAAGAAGCAAAACACCTGCAAGAAAAATCCCTCGAATTGCATGAAAAAGCCGATAAGGAAGAAGACCCCGAAGAAGCAGAGAATATACGGCATGAAGCACGAGAGATTGATAAGAAAGCTGCTAAGCTTATGAAGATTGCGGAAAGGCTGGAGAAGGGATGGATACAGGGCGGTGCGATGGGGACGGGCATAGGTGCGGGTGTGGCGAGTGGCCTGGGGC
>JABSSZ010001702.1:0-10212 GCA_013755755.1 Fusarium sp. NRRL 25184
CGTCCTGACCCTCTTCCGCTGAGGGCGATGATATCCCCCGCCCGAACCATCCGGATCGTCTCCCATGACGATGATGACGTCTGATGCGGGGTTCGCAACACCAGACATCCACCAAGGGCCTGAATCTCCGCCAGGCAGTCCTCAGGATTTTTGAAAGTGATAAATAGGATAAATAAAAGTTATTTTTTTTAAAAAAGAAGATCGTTTCTAGTATACTGTACCCTACAGGGTGTACAGTCCCGACCGAAATTAGAGGCCGCCCTGCCTTTCTACAAAAAGTGTCTGAGCACGGATCATCTGTGGCTAGTGTGGCTACGTCCAGTGCGTCTAGGCTATACCCATACTGTAACCATTTGCCCCACCTCCTCGTAGTGGCTACTATTATCGCTTACTGTCATCCAAAATGGCTGCTTACTGTATAGATGCAAGAAAGCCGGCATATTTCGTCTTCTAATCTACTATATGCCGGGTATCAAGCATGAGCCTATCTCTTAATCCACATATCGCTATGCTGACAACAGACGACGGAAAGCACAAATCAATCATCCTAAAGCAACAGACGCCAAAGTCGATAGCTAGATGGCCAATAAGCATGGTCATGTTGAATGCTCTCTGCCTTTGCATGATACTGTAAAACAACTTCCAAGGGTCTATTGTAATTCATGATACTCTCATATTCTCGGTAGATATATCCATCCACGGATCCACGTCCGCAACAGAAATCCCCAATACTAAGATTCTTCCTGAACCGCAACCTATCGCAACTCTGCTTCCCGAAATAGCTGCATTTCCGTTGCGGCATTCAGGGGGGAGCCAGAGCAAGTCTTTCCCTGACGCCATGACCCAGGTGCTGTGTGTACAGGCAAGGACAGGGGTATTAGAGGATTGCCACGGCATAGCAGAGCCTGCATTAGATTTTGAGCCGCTTGTTAGAAGAAATACACCAAGATTTGTGACAATGCCATGCCCATCAGACGTAAAAAATAGATATTTTACATAGCCAGCAACGAGGACAATGCCAACGCACTCGCCCGTCTCGGCGTTCCAGATCCGTATCGTCTTATCATCAGAGCCCGATGCCACCTTTTTCGAGTCATGCGAGAACACCACCGAGCTGACCCAGTCGCTATGGCCCTCTAGCACTTGCTCGCACTCGCCCCTCTCCGCATCCCAGATCCGTATCGTCTTATCATCAGAGCCCGATGCTACCTTTTTCGAGTCATGCGAGAACACCACCGAGCTGACCCAGCCGCTATGGCCCTCTACTGTCAATAGGCATGCGTCCCAATTTTTCTCAACCTTTGGCAAATTGCTTATCCATCTAGGGATAGCATCCTGGAATGTCCTTCTCACAATACTCTTGCTTGGTGTAAAAGCCAGGCAACAATAAATCTGCAACGGCGCTTCAGCTATTACGGGAAAATGGGTCTGAACAAACCGCACTGCATCAGCCACAAAAGTCGACACCCTCAAGTCTTTTCGGCTCTAGAATCTGTTAGCGCGGTCGAAGCTCGAAGGCATAAAGCAAACCTCCGACCATCGGGCCAGTGACCTGAGTGAGTCCAAGCATTCCTTGACTCGCCCCAGTAGGCTCATTGCTTCTACCCAGTGCAGGAAGTGTGTCATCAAGAAGTCATAAACTTCCTTGTCATCCTTTGGCTTGGAATCGCCCCCGGTCTGGTGATACGCCTAGTGCATGCAAGCGTATTGGACTTGCGAAGGCATACTTTTCTCTAGTTGCGCAGGGTCCACTGCAGTTCGACGCACACTGGGAAAAGATAAGCCGCATATGTTCCTCTGCAGAGCACCGCGCATAATGCGGAAGCAGTGCTTCGCTAAGCTTTGGTGAGTATGTCTTTCGTCTACTCGGAACTCAACCAACTCTCTTTTTTCCAGGCCTACAAGATAGTCTCGGAACGATAAATGCAGCAATCGCACAGGCAATGTACGTTCAGACGGGATGCTCAAGACCGAATGAAGCGCATCTAATCTTTCGTCTACGACTTCCGTGGGAACGTCAATCAAACAGGACAGTGATATCACCGATAGCGGGCTCGCAAGGATAACGATGCTACCAATGATCACTCTGAAGTCTCTGATAATCCTCTCTCTCCTCTTTCGGCAGTGCAGTGATCTGTGAGCAGAGTATCGGCGCGTAGGTTTGATCGAGTTGAGACCCGTGACTACTCTTCCCATGACCCAACACTATTTGCAATCGCGACTGGGGGCTGCGTCGACGGTCACCAATGAACCGGCAAACGGTTACTGCGAAGATAAATAGGGGTACCGCCATCTGTGCGAGCCTCTGTACTGTTGGGCGCCCTGGCCAATCCAACGCCAGCTTCCGTTCATCACACACAGTCAGGTTGAACTCGTGTCGAATCTTCCGAAACTCGCCATCCAAAAAGACAAATATGTCATGCTCCACGATCTGTGCCGGGATGTGGTGCAGTACCAAGTCTTGATAGGAACCTTGCACCTCGCTGAACCCCAGTCGAATCGGAAGTTCTGGCCTGCTCGTCAAGAATACCCGGAGTTGGGGGAGAACAGTCTTGGCTTGCGACAAGATGTTGATCAGCAACCTGATATCAGCCTCTTGATCACACTCGTCCAGCGCGTCGATCACCATCACAACTGGCGGCATGGCTATCGTCGACGCTGCTGCTTCAGACAGCGGTTCTTGGATGAGCTTTAGAAACTGATCTCGTGCCGACTTTCCCACAATGGCTGGGTTACTATCAAGTGTCCTTTTTATGAAGAATGCAACTCCCGGGATGCTCGAGGCCAGTTGGTAAGCCAGAGTCGATATCAACTTGTTAAGGTTCCCTCTGTCCACCTCTCCTCTCTTGAAGAAGAAGCTGGCACCAAGGTCACCTCGCTGCGATCGTGAATATGCAACAGTCCGGGAGATAGTCGACTTTCCCGTCCCCGCCATGCCATTTAGCCAATATACCGTCTTGGAGTTAGGATCATCAATCCAGCTGTCAATGTCTTCAAGAAGTTCCTGACGCGTATCTGGCAAGCATGTCGGGTTGTGCTCTTCTGCTTTAGAGTCAAAAGAGGCGCCTTCTGCAATGGATAGCTGATTGAGCGCCGTTCGAAAATCAAGGTTGTGAATAGGGGTGCTACGTTGCAGTCTTCAGCGATGGCGTTGGAATTATATATACACACGTGGTCTTACCTTAAGCAACTGATTCTCTGTTCAACTATTGTGTTGCCAGTAAGTAATTGTACAATAGTTCAGTTTGATCAAACTAGGATTACCAACGTGATTGAATAACTTCGGCGATCTTCTGTGTCGCTTCTAGCTGTGCAGCCGGAACATACTCGAGCAGCTCCACCGCAAATGCTGCTGCTGTAGCCGCCGCATATCGCTGCCACCGATCGTTCTTATGAGAGTCTGCGTAGTCACAGATCCCGCGTATCACCAGACAAGGAAACGATCCATCAAGCCTGCAGCTTCCATCTCCACACAGAGACACTGATGTCCCATGTCTCCGAACAGACTGTCTCGTGTGGCTGCATCCTTGATCAGTTTGTTCCCAGAAGCGATGATCCAGTAATGAATTTCAGGATCGCTCGACTCTCGCTGGTCTCGCCCCACCTCCCAGGCAGAGTCACACTTGTCGCAGTTACTGCCACCTACGTGGTCATGTTTCGAATCAAATAGTCGATCGTTCTCAGCCCCCTGATAAGTGAAGTCTGTCCTTATGCGTGTCATACCAGGGTTGGCCTCCAACATTGCCTGGAGCAGATCTGGCACTTTAGACGGTTCGATCTCATGCTCCGCCTGTAAACTTGCCAGCGCGTGGAGAAGTACCGGGGGCGGCTTGTCAAGAGAGCCCTTCCGCTCCCAGCTACCGTCCGCTTTCGCCTTTCCCAAATCATACTGCACGACGCCTCCAGTTGTACCGTCAGGCTGGCTAACAACAATGTCCCCAAGACGGATGTCGTGGTCTAGATCAGGCCGAGCAATGCCGCCTCCGATGCCTACCAACAGACCGATCCGAATATGAGGCAACGAATGGATCAAGTTTGACGCTGTAGTTGCTGCCGATGTGGTGCCATAGACCCCTGCTGGAAGCGATGCAATTACAACGTTATGCTTGCCTATTCGACCCCATGTGTAGGAATTCGTATCGGATAGATGCTGGTCAAATCCTTCGGGCGCGTCATGGCGATCGTGCAGCAACGCGGTCGCTGCAGCTCGTTCGATAGGGAGGGCAGCGATCCATCCGATGGTATAAAGGTCGGGACTTTCCAGTCGTGTTTTCATCCTTAAGAGAAAGGTTCAGATCCGCGGGAACTAATGCTCGGTCCGGTGTCTCTAATGCTAGTGCTGAAATGACAACATCCCAGCGGATGCGGGGTCGCTGAATGGATACGCGTCACCACCGACGGCGATAAGCGGAAGGAAAGACGGTCCGACGACCAGATTTGTCGCTGACTAGGGGGTGATTGCGACTGAACAATCCAACCAACCCGAAACTGATTGCTTGCCGTATATGTCGTTGTCAGCGTCGTCAAAGGCCAGATACAGTAAGTTAGGTTGTCCTTTATTGTAAAACTGGGTAGTTTAGAGACCGCGAAATCCTCTTGTGCGCCGCGTCACTCAGGGCACATTAACCCAAGGCGGAATGGTTGCCCTTCTTATCGATATCGATAACTGCTTTTCAGTGGAATGCAAGGTCATCCACTTCGAAAGATAGAGATTCCAAAGCACAAATCGCCCGTTCCTCTCTGTTCACCAGCTGAGAAGGGGACTGCCGCCACTCCGCGAAATATGCCTTATCGTAGTAATCAACAAGAAGAGTGAGCATTGCTGTATATACAGTAAGTACAGCACTGCGTAATTCTACGGTAATTGAAGCCAAGGGGCCTTTAGCTCTCGCGATAAAAATAATGTTGCGACACATAAATCTAAAGGAACTAAAGCTTAACTCTAAATCGTGGTTTCAGCCCGATGGCCTTAGCGCAGGACTGAAAATAAGGAGATGCGATCTGCTGGATGGCCGGTCTCATGTCAGGGCTCATTGCTGCCTCAGGAACCAAAGATCCACTGCTTACAGTATCCACATCAGCGTCGCATTGAATGCGGATTCGTCAGAGACAAGTGGAACTGCTCTTTGTTTAGCCTTTCAAAGAGGCCACGTTCACCAAGCATGGCCCTCTACGGTACAGTCAACAGCCCAGAGCTTATGGCCAGGATGTCAGCAATCAGCCTTGACGGTGAAAGGATGATGACAAGTGCTCGTCACGTGCTGTTCGCTTTCGAAGGCTAATTCTGGTCCTAAGCAAAAGCTTCCATCCGACCCGTCAGGTCCAGAATAAGCCTTGACTTGCTGACCCAAAATGGCGCCCCGACTGTCTGATGCTGACCATGAGATGATGAAGGCCATGATCCAACGTGGTGAGCCAACTAAACAAATAGCCCAGTCTATCCCCTGCGACCCCCGAACCGTCCGCAAAGCTACGGATAAAGCCAGGTATCGGCTATTCGAATCGACAAGGGCGGTAGCTTCCGTCACGCTGGGCTCGCTATTGATGAGTACATGGAGCACGCACTGTATATCGAGCATTAGTGCCCTATCGGCCAAAATAAGCCGCCGGGCGTAATAAATTGTATTGTATTGTATTGTATATCGAGCAGTAGATCAACGGGTAGATGAAGAGATAATTCAATAGACAGACTACTGTAATAAACAAAACTAAACGCGTAAATGATGCCTAATATGATCTCTATCACAGGATCACAGACTGTCAGCCCACATCTTGATGTCCTGCACGAACGACCTGGCGATGCCAGCCTTGACGCCCTGGTTGACGTAATATCCAATGTCCCGATCCTGATACACATGCCTCAAGTCGAGACAGTCGGCCTTCGTGATGCTACCCGCGCTGCGAAAGCCTGCTTTCCAGTGCTCATCTTCGACCTGGTCGCAGAGCCATTCGGTATAATCATCTACAGCCCTGTCAATCGGTTTCGGGATCACCAGATCTGTCAGGTCCACTACCGATGGTGAAGCGGTCCCAAAATTAGATGATGATGGAGTACACCCTTCCGCAGCGGAATGGCCATAGGGTGAAGGTAAGACATTCACGATCTTGATTGGGCGATCACTCTCTAAGCTGGGCGCTTTCCGTTTCGCTCTCCGCTCACCGTCTAGTCTTTCCTTCTCGTAGATCATGTCGAGGATATAGGGTGGCATGTTCCTGTGCGTCCTCAGCTCGTTACCTTGTTCAGCATATTCAACCATCTTGGTCAAAATGCTCGTGTTTAGTCCGATATGCTTTCTTTGCTCATCAACGTAGCAGTACGAGCCCTGGCATAAGTTTCCGTTGCATCGCATGAGATCATACACGTCTTTCCAGACACGGGGCTGGCCAGCAGCCTCTTGTGTCTCCAGCAAGTGGTCCCTCTGGGCAAGCTGCCGGGCCGTTGCGCTACCGCGGCCACCACTACCACCCAGGTGTTGTACTACCCTAGAGCCGTGAGGCTCATCCTTGCAGATGAACGAGTTGTCAATCCTGAGCTTCTTCCCCGTGCGAAAAAGATGGCTCCATCTACAGAGCTGCTCTTCAGCCATTTCCCAATCGATAAGAGAGGCCGCGTCGCGCCAAGGATGGTCCGAGGCTTTAACCTACCCGCCGACGTGGATAGGTACAGTAAGCAGTCTGTCTTGGGCGGCCGGGTTGTTGAGTGGCAGGTAGTTCCTGAGGCAGAAATGATCCTTGTCATCGGACCGGCTGTTGTTCCGCTTCCAGTCTTAAAGGACGCATATCGATTCCGCAACCCCGCATCCTGTGCTGCCATTTCAGCCCTAGGACACCGGGCCGAAGTCCTGATCTACAGCTAGACCCCTGGTTCCTGTGGATCTGGGCCTTTCTTCAAGGATGAAGACGCAACTTGAAAGCCCCAACCTCTACACCATCGGATGGATTGCTGCCCTCCCCATTGAGCTAGCAGCAGCGACCGCGTTGCTCCATGATCTTCATGTCGCGCCTGAAGGTTTCGAGCAGCGCCCATCTGACACGAACTCGTACACGTGGGGTCGAATAGGCGAACACAACGTTGTAATCGCCTCACTTCCCGCAGGTGTCTACAGTATCACATCTGCCGCAACTACTGCATTAAACTTGATTCATTCGTTACCTCATATTCGGATCGGTCTGTTAGTGGGCATTGGGGGAGGAATCGCTCGACCTGATCTAGACCATGACATTCGATTAGGTGATGTCGTCGTCAGCCAGCCTGACGGTACGACCGGAGGAGTAGTGCAGTATGACTTTGGGAAGGCGAAAGCGAACGGTGCTTGGGAGCGGAAAGGATCTCTCGACAAACCCCCTTTGGTGCTTCTTAGTGCATTAGGACGTCTACAGGCGCAACATGAACGGGCTCCATCCAAAGTACCGGAGCTGCTTCAGAAAATGATGGAAGCCAACCCTTATATGAAGCGTCCGAAGAAAGCGTTCACTTATCAGGGAGCCGAAAACGATCGACTGTTTGAATCGCAACACGACCATGTCGGTGGTAGCAACTGCGATAAGTGCGACTTAGCCTGGGAGGTGAAGCGTGATCGGCGAGAGTCGACCGATCCAGAGATTCACTATGGCGTCATTGCCTCTGGAAACACACTAATTAAGGATGCAGCCACTCGGGACAGTCTTTTGGAAGACACTGGTCATCAGTGTCTCTGTGTAGAGATGGAAGCTGCGGGCCTGATGGATCGGTTTCCTTGTCTGGTGATACGTGGTATTTGTGACTACGCGGATTCTCACAAGAACGATCGGTGGCAGCGATATGCGGCGGCTACAGCAGCAGCATTTGCGGTAGAGCTGCTTGAGCATGTTCCAACTGGACAGCTTGAGGCGACGCAAAAGGTCATTGAGGCAATGCAATCGCGTTAGTAATACATAACACCATTCAAAAGAATATGCTTACTAACAAGATAATAGTTGATAGAGAAGTAGGCAATCTCAAGTAAGTGTTAAATAGACGAAGTTCAGATTTTTTTTACTCAGATCTTTCATCACAGGACTTCTATTAACAACATCGGCTATCGCATCACTTTCGACAATCTACCGAATGCCGAGGGTGCGTCGTTCGACTCTCATGCTGAAGAACACAATCCGACATGCTTAGCCAACACCCGAGTGGAGCTGCTCCGAGACATCGAGCACTGGATTGATGACGCTACCTCGAAAACAATCTTCTGGCTCAACGGCATGGCGGGAACTGGCAAGTCGACCATCGCGCGCACCATTGCCCAAATGCGACATAAGCGCGGCGACCTCGGTGCGAGCTTCTTTTTCAAGAGAGGAGAGACAGATCGAGGGAGTCTGGCCAAGTTCGTGCCCACGGTGGCCCGTCGACTGGCCTGGAACATGCCGGAGGTTGCGCCGTTCATCAAGAACGCAGTCGATGATGATCCAGCGATCGCTGATAAAGCTGTTCGGGAGCAGTTTGAGAAGCTTTTTCGGGAACCGCTGTCAAAAGCGACGGCGACGTCATTATCCCGACCGTCAATTGTTATTGTTGTCGATGCGTTGGATGAATGCGAGAAGGATACTGACATTAAGTGCGTTCTCGAGCTTTTCTCTACCCTAAGTTTCGCATGCTTTCTTCATGTTCGAGTGCTTGTAACCAGCAGACCCGAGCTCCCTGTGCGTCTTGGTTTCTCCTCCATTGAAGGCACCCATCAAGACCTGATACTACACGAAATCCCACAGTCAATTATTAAGCACGACATAGCTGTCTTTCTTCGCCATGAGTTCAACAGCATCCGCGAAAACTTCAACAACCTGAAAGAAGACTGGAGGCTGCCAGTGGACTGGCCTACAGAAGCCGATCTCATAAAGCTCACAATGGCGGCGGTGCCTCTCTTTATTTACGCCGCGACTATTTGCCGATTCGTCAACGACTCATGTCTCGGCAACCCTGACAAGCTTCTACAGAGTGTACTCCACCACACCAGCAACGATCATGCCTCCAAACTTGACATGACCTACTCACCAGTTCTGAGGCAACAAGTGGTCAATAGGTCGGGACGCGAGAGACGCAACATCATCGAGAGTTTCCGTCTTATCGTCGGCACCATTGTCACTCTGGCAAGTCTCTTGTCAGTACGGGCTCTAGCGCTACTTCTCGATGTGCGTATCGAAGAGGTGACGACTAGGTTAAGGATGTTGCATTCTGTCTTAGAGGTTCCGGAAAGTCTTGACTCACCGGTGCGACTGCTCCATTTGTCGTTCCGAGATTATCTTATCGATTCAGAAACCAAAGAGACGGTCGAGTTCTGGGTGGATGAGAAACTCACTCACCGAAACCTGGCAAAACACTGTTTTCGTATCATGCGTAGCGCTCTACATGAGAACATATGCAGCATATCTTTCCCAGGGATGCGCCGGTCTACGGTGGAGAGTTCAGAGCTGAAGAAACGCATACCCCCGCAGCTCCAATATGCTTGTCTAAACTGGGCTTATCATCATATGGAAGGTGGCCCCAAATCAAACGATAATAATGAAGTTCACGACTTTCTTACGATACACTTCCTGCATTGGATGGAAGCACTGAGCTTGATGGGCCGAGCTAAAGAATGTCTCGACTCACTTAGGTCACTGGCAAGATGGCTAGAGGTTTGTCTTTGCATCTTGGAGCTTCAACCCCGCTGACCCTTCTTAGAAGCAAGAAGATTCGAGCCAATCGATTTTTGTGGCTGACGCAGTGCGATTTCTTCAGGGTAATTTTTCGGCGATTGCTGAAGCACCACTGCAGATTTATTCTTGTCTGGTTTTCACGCCAAGCAAGAGTGTTGTAAGAAAGACGTTCGGAAAAACTATTCCAAGGTGGATAACCAACCTGCCAAAGGTTCAAGAAAGCTGGGATGCATGCTTATTGACTCTAGAAGGCCATAGCAGCGATGTCAGGTTGGTGGTGTTCTCGCACGATTCGAAAAAGGTAGTATCGGCCTCTTACGACGAGACGATACGGATCTGGGATGCCGAGACAGGCGAATGCGAGCGAGTGCTAAAGGGCCATAGCGACTTTGTCAACTCGGTGGTGTTCTCGCACGACTCGAAAAAGGTAGCATCGGCCTCTGATGATAAGACGATACGGATCTGGAATGCAGAGACAGGCGAGTGCGAGCGAGTGCTGAAGGGCCATGATGGCGCGGTTAACTCGGTGGTGTTCTCGCACGATTCGAAAAAGGT